>JAFEMH010006357.1:0-126884 GCA_022495995.1 Adenophora triphylla var. japonica | reverse complement strand
GTCTGTCCTCTTTTGATTTTCTTCTATATACTTTTTCATTTGTTTAGTTTTTTCTATCTTTTTATAGTAACTTTTTCTAAAAAAAACCACTGATTAACAAAGGCTAAAATATTGTTTTATAGTCAATAAAAATTTTTAAAAAAATAAAAAATAAATACAAGGGTAGTTCCGTTCTCGTTCCTCTTTTGACTTTTCTTCTATGTACTTTCATTTGTTTAGTTTTTTCTATCTTTTTTTCTGATAACTTTTTATAAAAAAAACCACTTTGATTAACAAAGGCTTAAAATATATTGTTTTATAGTCAATAAATTTTTTTTAAAAAAATAAAAATAAATATAGGGTAGTCGAGTCACTCTTTTGACTTTTCTTCTATATACTTTCATTTGTTTTAGTTTTTTTCTTATCTTTTTTTCTATAACTTTTTCTAAAAAAAACCACTTTGATTAACAAAGGCAAAAATATTTTTCTAGTCAATAATTTTTTTTTTTAAAAAAAAATAAAAAATAAATATAGGAGTGAAGTCTGTTCCCCTCTTTTGACTTTTCTTCTATATAGTTTTTCATTTGTTTAGTTTTTTTCTATTTTTTTTCTATAACTTTTTCTCAAAAAAAACCACTGATTAACAAAGGCTAAAATATTGATATTTTTTTAGTCAATAAAAAAATTTTAAAAAATAAAAAATAAATATAGGGTAGTCCGAGTCCCTCTTTTGTACTTTTCTTTTATATACTTTCATTTGTTTAGTTTTTTTCTATCTTTTTTTCTATATACATTTTCTAAAAAAAACCACTGATTAACAAAGGCTAAAATATAGTTTTATAGTCCAATAAAAATTTTTTAAAAAAATAAAAAAATAAATATAGGGTAGTCAATCCCTCTTTTTGACTTTTCTTCTATATAGTTTTCATTTGTTTAGTTTTTTTCTTGATCTTTTTTTCTATAACTTTTTCTAAAAAAAACCACTTGATTAACAAAGGCTAAAATATTGTTTTATAGTCAATAATTTTTTTTAAAAAAAATAAAAAATAAATATAGGGTTGAGTCTAGTCCTCTTTTGACTTTTCTTCTATATAGTTTCATTTGTTTAATTTTTTTCTATCTTTTTTTCTATAACTTTTCTAAAAAAAACCACTGATTAACAAAGGCTTTCAAAAAATATTGTTTTCTAGTCAATAAAAAATTTTAAAAAAAATAAAAAAATAAATATAGGGTAGTCCGTCCCTCTTAACTTGACTTTTCTTCTATATACTTTCATTTGTTTAGTTTTTTCTATCTTTTTTTCTTTGATAATTTTTTCTAAAAAAAACCACCTAAATTAACAAAGGCTAAAATATTGTTTTATAGTCAATAAAAAAAATTTTAAAAAATAAAAAATAAATATAGGGTAGTCCGTCCTCTTTTGACTTTTCTTCTATATAGTTTCATTTGTTTAGTTTTTTTCTATCTTTTTCTATAACTTTTTCTAAAAAAAACCACTGATTAACAAAGGCTAAAATATTGTTTTATAGTCAATAATTTTTTAAAAAAAAATAAAAAATAAATATAGGAGTAGTCTTTGTCCCTCTTTTGACTTTTCTTCTTCCAATATAGTTTCATTTGTTTAGTTTTTCTATAACTTTTTCTGAAAAAAACTAAGATTAACAAAGAGCTAAAATATTATTTTCTTAGTTCAATAAAAATTTTTAAAAAAATAAAAAAATAAATATAGGGTAGTCAGTCCACTCTTTTGACTTTTCTTCTATATACTTTCATTTGTTTAGGAGTATAGGGTAGGATTCGGGTATAGGGTTATATATTTTAATAGGGATATTTTTCTAGGGTAAGTACTAGGATTAGGAATTAGGTTAGTATTTTAAGGTTTAGGGGTCAGGAGGGTATAGGGTTTAGGGTAGGGGTTAAGGAGATAGAGGGTTCAAGTATAGGGGTTAGGGGTTCACATTGGGTATAGGGGTTAGGGTTTGAGGAGTTCAGGGTTTAGGGTTTAGGGGTTAGGGGTTAGGGTATAGGGTTTAGGGTATAGGGTTTAGGGGTTAGGGTTTAGGGGTTAGGGTATAGGGTTTAGGGTTTAGGGTTTAGGGGTTAGTGTTTAGGGTTTAGGGATAGGGTTTAGGGTTTAGGGTTTAGGGTTTAGGGTATAGGGTTTAGGGTATAGGGTTTAGGGTTTAGGGTTTAGGGTATAGGGTTTAGGGTATAGGGTTTAGGGTTTAGGGTATAGGGTTTAGGGTTTAGGGGTTAGGGTATAGGGTTTAGGGTATAGGGTTTAGGGTTTAGGAGTTAGGGTTTAGGGTTTAGGGGTTAGGGTATAGGGTATAGGGTTAGGGTTTAGGGTATATGGTTTAGGGGTTAGGGTTCAAGGTATAGGGTTTGGGGTTTAAACCACCTAAATCCTACACTAATCACTAAACTACAACCCCCACACCTAAACCCATGCCCTAAACCTAAACCATCTTGCACACAACCTAAACTTCAAATTCTATACCCATACTTAAACCACTTATGCCACTAAACCACCAATCTTATGCCACAATCCACTAAATACTACCATGTAACCCAGAAAACCCTAAACCGCTAGCACGTGCATAACCATAAACCACTAACCCCACTCAAACCACACTATAAGCCACTATACATACCACACAAGCCACTAAACCTGAAGCTAGCCTTACTAACACACTAAATCCATGCCTGACCCCCAAGCCACAAATCCACTAACCCCAAACCACTAAACCCACCTATCTAACCCTAAAGTCATAAAGATGAAAAACACTTTAAATGTCATTTAGAATGTAGAAAAAAATTAAAAAAATAAACGAGGTAGCCGTATACCATTTTCACAAGATCGGGACACATTCCTTAAATATCTAAATAATGGCACATATTTGTAACTCAATTTTCATTTGGATTTTGAGGAAAGTCATAAAGATGAAAAACACTTTATTGTTATTGTTAATAAGTATTTTTTTATAATTTATTAATATCAATTATTACTTAGGCATATTAATATTTCTTAGAAGTTTAAATTATTATTAATAAATTTAAAATAATTAAATTAATGAATATTATTATTAATTAATAACATTATTATTTTTGATGTTATGTATTATTACTAGTAATTATTAATATTATTATTAATTATATAATAATATTATTATTAATTATATAATAATAACTATTAATATATTCAATTATATAATTGAATAATTAACAATAACATCATTATTAGTCTTATTATTAAGTATTATTACTAATTATATGATAATGTTATTATTCTTGATATTAAGCATACTAATATAACTAAAATTTTGGGTAAATCAAATAAAAAACATGTAAATATTTTAGATAACTTTTTAAAAATTTCAGTAATAAAAAAAATCTAAAATATTTTTTCCTATTCAATAAAAAATAATAAAAATTACTAATATTATTAATACTATTATTAATATTATTACTGTATTAGGATAAAAAAATCTAAAATATTTTGTAAAAATATTTTTTGCTTTTCAATAAAAAATAATAAAAATTACTAGTTATTATTAATAATTAATATTAATATTAATATTAATTAATTAATTAATTAATTATATAATTAATAATTTATTATTAAATATTATTAATAATAAATATTATTATTCTTAATATTAGACATAAATATTTTAGTTAGTGTATAATATAGTGTGAAATAAATATAGGTACGTGTGATGTGGCATTGTTTGATTGGATTTTAAAATTTCACGCGGATTATGGGCCAAAGCAAGATCCGGCCATTCATAACATTAAATCAAACGGTCCATATTCTTCCACACAAACCCAAACCCATTTACTCCCTCTCCCTATTTCTCTCCTCATTTCTCTCTCTCTCTTCATTTTGAAAATTGAAATTACAGATATCACGGTTTCTCCCTCAGCCTCACCGTCTTCTTCATGCAGCTCCGCCGTCGCCGGCGCCATCAGATGCAGAGACCGTCTCCTTCATCCTCTCCTCATTTCTCTCTCTCTCCTCAGTTTGAAATCACCGTCTCCTTCATCCTCCGCCCGTCATCTCCGCGACATTTATCAACGACGCCTTGGCTCCTCCACCGGGTTTCTGCTCCAGGCTATGGATTCCGGCCACGCTACGGGTGTCGCTCCTCCTTAGATCGGTGGGTTTTGAGCACGGCCACCGTCCACTGTCCATGCCGTCATCTCGGCGACATTTATCAACGACGCCTTGACTTTTCTTCATCTTAACTTCTCCTTCCTCCGCCGCTCGCGCCATGGCCAGTCCAGCTGCATCTACACGCAGCCATGGCTTGTAGGTTTGATTTTGGGTTTGCTTGAGATTTATAAACCCAGATTTGGGTGTTTTGATTTCGATTTTGCCTTGGAAACTCAGATTTCGATTTGGTTGGATTTTGAATTTGATTTTTTGGTGATTTTGTAAAGATTCAAAATTTTGAAACCTACTATGATAATTTTTATATTTTCGGATCGGTAGTTGATTGTGGTCGCCGGTGGTTGCGGGTGTTTATTGGTGGCGGCGGGTGGTTATTGGTGGCGGCCGGTGGTGAAAGTTTGTGAGGACTATTTGAGTATAAAAAGAAATTTAGGGACCGATTTGATAATAATAAAAGTGGCCGATATGAAAATAATAAAAATCAAGGGTGATTTGAAAAAAAAAAAAAAAGGCGAATTAATATATATTTAAAAAATGTATTTATATATTTTAATATATATATATATATATATAGTGTATATATATAAATATATATATATATATATATATATATATATATATATTAATATATGAGTATATATATATATAATATAGGAGAGATATGATATATATATAATAAATATATATATATATAGTATAAAATATATTTATATATATTTTTAAATATATATATATATATATATAATTTTTTTAAAAAATATCAATTTAGCGACGGAAATATCCGTCGCTAAAATGATTCGAAAATAAAAAGAGAATTTAAATAGAGACGGAAAATCTGCCGCTAATCCGTCGACGGTCATATACGTAGCTAATTTAGAGACAGGCATATCTGTCTCTAATTTAGAGACGGACATATCTGTCTCTAATTTAGAGACAGCCATATCTGTCTCTAAATTAGAGACGGACACATCCGTCTCTAAATTAGCTACAATTTAGCGACGCCCAATTTAGCGACGAACCTGCACCCACGGAATAGCTACGGAATAAATCCGTAGCTAAACACGATTTAGCTACGGAATCTTCATTTTAGCTACGGAATTTGCCGTAGCTAAATCCGTTTTTCCTTGTAGTGTGATATATCTTAGGGAGATATTATAGTCACAACAAAATAATAATCTAATATAATAAGGAAGAAACCAGAACATATTGACGTCATATATTTTCTATAAGAAGGAAGAAACCAGAATATATTGACGTCATATTTATATTATAAATTTTTCAGAATAAGTTTTAATATATTTAATCTACTCTAATAAAAAAATATTTGTTAGTAAATTCACCATTTAGCTTAATCTACTCTAATAAAAAAAATATCACAAAATCTAGGGAGAAACGCGTTTCTCCATAAGTTATGGAGAAACGGGTCCCGAGCATGTCGCGCGACCGATGAGCTAGATAGCCGAGGAAACCTATGAAAGTGATATCCGAAACCTTCAAATGAATATCCGAGAAACCTTCAAAATGTTTACGGATATACATTGAAGGTTCTGATATCGAAAACCTTGATAGCAATTCGGATATGCTGCAACACATTTACGGATATCGCCCCTAACGGTTTTCGGATATGCACTAACGGTTTACGGATATACATTTCACATCCTTGACTATCAAATACAAAGCTTACCGGATATCAAGCGCAAAGCTTACGGCTATCAAATGCAAAGCTTCGGATATCCGAGAAGCTTTTGGTCTTGGCCTTGGATTTTTTTACGGATATACATTTCACATCCTTCCTGGCTATCAAATACAAAGCTTACGGATATCAAGCGCAAAGCTTCGGCTATCGAATGCAAAGCTTACGGATATCCGAGAAGCTTTTGGTCTTGGCCTTGGGTTTTTTTTACGGTTATCAAATGTAAAGCTTCGGCTATGAAAAACACGTTTCTCCATAGTTATGGAGAAACGCGTTTCTCGACGAACGCACTCAAAAAATATTTGTTAGTAAATTCACCTTTTAGCTTAATACTTAAAATTAATAATTATTTTTACACTGTCAACATAGTAAAATTCAATTTTGTTAATAAAATTTTTTAATTATTTACATCAGCTTAGTGCTTAGGTGTAGGAGAGTTTTTTTTTTTTTCCAACTTTAAATCTAGGCCGCTCTTTATCTTTTGCAAGATTAAATCTGAGCCACTCTTTATGTGGCGGTTAGATTTGACCTCTATTATATTATAAACTAGTACAGACCCCCTGTGCGGACCGCACGGGTCAGTACCCCCAATCTATCTTTATTATTTTTCTCATCACCTTCAACCTACTCTATTATTCACTATCGAGTACTCGCCACCTTCTATGTAAAACCATCAAAACTAACCTGGAAACAAAGAGACAAATTATGTCGAAAAAGTGATTAAAAGAAAAGTGAAAACTGACGATCAACCTATTTGTGGCATTGAAAAGTTTTCAATGGTATAGCTTCAACATTTTATGATAGAAAACATTAAGTACATCGTATTAAAAAATATTAAAATATTATACAAATAAAACATCTTCATTCTGTACTATCCATATCCACATACACCCTCATCCCACCCCATCAACCACCACCCCACCCCCACCACCACACACACACACACAAAGAAAAATAAAAATAAAAAGGAGGCTTGGGATTTGGGTGATCGATAAAAAATAGAAAACTTTAAGCACTCTATATGAGTCACCACTTTATGAAGCATCTTCACATAATAAAAATATATTATATGCACCCTCGCACCCCATGAACCCCCACCCACCCACCAGCTCTCTCTCTAACGGACACATAAGCGCACACACACACACACAAAATAAGTAAATCCATAGTCAAAATCCCCACGCACATAATGTGCCTCCGACCAAGCTATGGCCAAAACACTTTAGGAGAATCCAAGAGAGAGTTGGTTATGTGCCAAAATAGGAAGTTACTAAGTCGGGTCTTCCTAGATCTTAGAACCATAATATCGAGATCGAGAAAAAACCCCATACACATACGCTCTCAAATTTCAGAGTTTCGAGAAGTGGACAACTCAAAAAAGAATATAGTCTGTAATAAGATGATGGAGAAATTTTTAGTAAGCATACAATGTCATTTACCTATCAACAGAAATAGTTCCTCTACTCATGTATGAAGCCTTTTGTTAAGCTACTTGTATATATGCCAAAGATCATAAAAATGGCAAAAGAATAAAGAATCTTAAGCAAAACAAATGAGCCTCTAGATAAACACATAATTTCATTTCAACGAATCAACTATAGGGTAATGAATTGTTCCTAAATGACCTCTCTTTTTCTTGTTTTACCTAAGTAATTAATTTGCAAGATAAATAACAACGAAATAATTTGGCCATGAAAAATGTTTTTTTTCTAAAGAACGTTAGATGAAAACGACATATGAAAATGTCATCGAAAACTTGTGAAACGGTTAAAACAATGATGCATGTGCACGTACTATTAAAACCACGATTTCAAATTAATAGCCTTTACATTTTTAGTTATCCAATATTTTTCAAAAAATTGACAAAATTATCCTTTTTATGGAGTTTATGATATATCTTAGGGAGATATTATAGTCACTACAAAATAATAATCTAATATAATAATGGATTATTTTTCTAGAGTAAAGAAAAATTTTCATTTTCTTTTATAATAAAACTAAATTATTGTATTTGAATTTTTTTTAGGCTTTCATTTTTCACAAAAAAAAATAATACAATTATTTGTGATCCACTGCCTCCATTATATTTTCTATAAGAAGGAAGAAACCGTAACATATTGACGTCATATTTATATTATAAATTTTGAATAAGTTTTAATATATTTAATCTACTCTAATAAAAAAATATTTGTTAGTAAATTCACCATTTAGCTTAATACTTAAAATTAATAATTATTTTTACACTGTCAACATAGTAAAATTCAATTTTGTTAATAAAAATTATTAATTATTTACATCAGTTAGTAACCGATGTAGGAGAGTTTTTTTTTATTTTTTCCAACTTCAAATCTAGGCCGCTCTTTATCTTTTGCGAGATTAAATGCGCATTTCTTTATGTGGCGATTAGATTTGACTCTACATTGTATTATAGATTATCCCCGTCCCAATAGATATTATAGCGGCCTATATACATGCCACAAAAATTGTCAACAAAATTGGACATATTAAAACCTGAGTTGCTTATGTGATAAATGCGACCAAAGTGGGTGGCAAATTTAATATTCTGAAAATTTGATTGCTCTATGTAAAAAAATGTGACAAAATTGTATAATAAAATTAAATATTTTAGAATTTGGTTTTTCTATGTAAATAATGGGATAATTTCACTGCCACATCTGAGTTTTGGTTTGTCTTATTGCCCCCAAAAAGATTGATTTTCTCACTTTTCCTCTTCTATCAACTATCTATATATAAATGAAATGATTACTTTACTTTTTTATCAAGATTTTAAAAATCACTTTAAAGCAAAGTTCAAATATCATGTACATTTTAAAATTTTAGGGGTGAAATAGTTATTTTATTTATATAAAAATCATAAAAAAGAAGAGAAATGAGACGAAATCAAATCATAAAGATAAATCGATTTTTTTTGGTGGGTAATGAAATTAACCCGTTAATAATATGGGCATATGGCAAAGTCAGGGATGCCCAGGAGCTAATTTTGCCGAAACTATAAGGTTAAAAATAGGGAAAATATCCAATAAGTTTTAAAAAAGTTTTATAATGTCCTATAAATTTATTTTCATATTATATTATTATGTTATATTATTCTGTAATAATACTGCACACTCATATAATATAATTGATTATGACAAGTGTCGTCGACGATCGACGACCAGATTTCGGCTACCGTTGACCGGATTCCGGCGAGGTTCCGGTAACTGGATTCTGGCGGGTTTTCGGCAACTAGCGACCGTTGATCGAATTCCGGCGACCGTTGAGTATGTTGTATCATAATTTTTAAATAATACATACAGAATACAGTATAATATAACACTGTATAATAACTTATGAGTCATTTAAATTAATGAAAAAATTGAAAGTAACTGATTTATCCAAAAAAAAACTTATGAGTAAAATTTCCTTTAAAATAACGAGTTAAGTTCTTTAAAGTAAGACAAAGTATGTTTACATAATTGTGAGATGCTCCCTTCACGCGTCCAAAAAATATATATATAATCATTTTTATTTAATTAAATTTTGATCTTACGATTCTTAAATTTAGTATTAAGAATAATATAAATAAAATTACTATAATTTTATGAGGACAATGTTTTTAATACACAAACTTGGTTAAATTTCAATTATAAAAACATAGAAAGCCAAATCAGACACGTTCTTGGGACAAATGACCAGGCGAGCAAGGGGCCGCCTTGGCCCCCAAAATTTCAGCTAATTTTTGGAAATTTTACTTTTGTTGTATATTCCCTCTTCGTCTCAAGTAAGTGTGAACTTATTTCTTTTTTCGTCCGTTTCAGATGAGTGTGGACTGTCAAAAATGGCAAAATACATTGCCCAAAATACAATCCCAACTCGGCGCCCTCTCCGTGCTCAACGTGGCCTATGCCCTGGCTCGCCCCTATCTAAGAAAGCAATAAAAGGACGGGGTGAGATAAATCTCAGCAAGCTATTATATATGCGGCAATATGATATGCAATCACATTATGAAAGCATATAACATCAACTCATCATATATATATCACAATCTTATCCACATAAAGAAGGATATATACAATAACACATAAGTGCAATAATGTAACACTTATAAAGATACTGAGCCAAGGTTTCATCCCAAGCTTAGCAGCATCAGCAGTTGAAGAAGCGATTCCGAAACCCATTAACAATGTCAACAATACGGGTGAAAATGACACAAAGTCATACCCCAAAGTGAAACTAGACCTCACCCAAAAAGGGGAGCTAGTCCACTACCCAAACCATAGCCAATGGAAGGGAAAAAGGGACCCAGTGTATGGATTATAACGAACTCGGCTCGGGTGCCATTATAATCCCATAACACTGCCCAACAATCAAGTGCCAGCTGGACTTTAAATCAAAGCACTGTAATACATACTTGCTTTAAACAATCAATGTATGATTCCAAAGTAGGAAAACATACCAATATAGCATATCAACATGATAGCAAGATGATAACAAGTATCCATCATAAGTAGCACCAAGGCTAAACAATCCATGAACCAATTCCATTTAACTTAGGATTTCAAAGTAGGGAACCCTAGCAAGCACACCATAAAAGATGCCAAATAATTCCAAAATGTGTAACACATAAGGTCTACACACGTACTATAACAATTCAAGGTCTAATATCAACCATATAAAGATGTATCACAATTTAGGGTTCATGGACATCAAGTGTTCCAAGCTACTTTAACCAAGTATTTAACTATCTTCCAATTATCACAATTGGTATGTAAAGACATCCTTTTGTAGCTCATATGTTGTACTTAGATCATAGTGTTCAGTTGGTTGAAATGTAAGTTATATAGTTGGACATACATGGCTTTAAATTGATTTAACAAAACAGGGCAGGGCACGACTTAAAGCATGGCACGACTCGTGGTCACGAGTCGTGCCCTTTGTAGAAATCAGAACGGAGGCTGAACATCAGCAAAGGCCAAAACTTACAAACTTTCCAACTTAAACACAACACCAAGAAACCATACTTCAGTACATTTATACCATTACCAGTTCAACTCAAACCAAAGCCATTTCCACCATTTTAAACTCAAGAAAAATGATCCAAAATCACATGCAACCATTACACAACAATAACATCACTTTAACACTAAATGAGCATACAATTTGAAGGAAAATATAATAACTTACTTGAAAATAATATTAAACTTGAAAACTTCAATCAGATAGAAATGATTCCCTTCTTCTCCCGAACATTTAGACACCAACGAATTTTTCTAGAATTTAGGAGGATTTTTAAAATGGAATACTAGATTTTGGAATGGCTTCTCTTGGAATGTAAAGGACTTGGCTGGGGAAAGATTTTGTTAAATGAAAATGACCTCTCTTTTAAACAACAAGGATAACCATGGACTAAGTACACCTAGGCTCCTCCAACCAATTAGTTACTACAATTAGATGACTTAAGTTCTAACTTCTACTCTAAAGCACCTCAATGTTTAATAAGGTTTTTAATTAAATTTCAAATATTATTATTTCACTACACCATTTCTAATATTTTCAATAAGACATTAAATAATTATATTTAATTTATTAATATATTTAAAATATCATATAATTTATAAAAATGTTAAACTAACACATAATAGCCACAACAAAATGCAAAACATATAAATGAATGCAACGCACTCCATAATTACGATTAAGCATGAATCAAAATAGAAGCTAGGTTTAGGGTCGTGACAATCACTCCCCCTAAAAGAAAATTCGACCCGAATTTTAGCTTGACTTACCTAGAAGATCAAACAACCGGTGATATTTCCGCTCCATCTCTTCCCGGAGCTCCCAAGTAGATTCTTCCACGTCATGATTCCTCCAAACGACTCTAACGAGGGGAATACTCTTATTTCTCAACTCTTGAACCTTAGTATCAATCACTTGAACCGGTTGTTCCACGTATGATACATATCTGGTTCAATATCCTCGGGTATTCTCGGCAACACATGAGAAGGATCGTACACATACCTACGAAGCATGGACACATGGAATACACTATGCATCTTTCCAAGAGATGAAGGCAAAGCAAGACGATACGCAAGATTTCCTACTCTTTCCACAATCTCAAAAAGGTCAAACGAACCTCAGAGCTAGTTTACCCTTCTTACCATATCTCTTAATTCCCACATTTGGCGAAACCCGCAAAAATACGAAGTCTCCCTTCTGAAACTCAAGATCTCGCTTCCTCTGATCTGCATAGATTTTTTCTCTACTCTGGGTCGTACTCAATCGGTTCCGAATAATCTTCACTTTATCAACTGAATCCCGAACCATATCTGTGAGGACCCAGACCCGGAACCTACACGTGTCCCAAGCTGGAGCGTCCTCTAACTAACCCAAATTTCATAAACTTTTAAAACCTTTATTTAACTTTTAAACATAAAACACAACCTTTTCAAAATACTCTACTTCTTTCTACAATTGAGGAAGAGTTGAACAATCTTGAAAGTAATAGACGGTTTTAGTCACAAAAAGATATCAAATATAAAATAGAATTAAAGTTTATGAATACAAACCCTTTAAAAGAATTATACCAAACATATACTTTCTACACCAACCTATATATATACCCCGACAAATCCCAAAATACCACTCCCAAACTCCTTTTCGTCCTTACTGGGCCGGTCCGCCTGTCTCGGGATCTAAAAACATTAAAGGGAGAGGGGTGAGAATAAATCTCAGCAAGCTATTATGAATGCAGCAATATGTCATATAAGATGCAACACATAACAAGTTGCATAACACATTGGAAAAGCTGTAAACACCTTACATTACCTTGGTTTACCTTTTCCCGTCTGAACATTAGTCGTACAACATTGGGTATAATAATACTCCAATCTTACAGTGAGCTGCTTAAGCAATACTCACATCTTATAAGACCCGTTTTTCAGGGAACCAAATAAGATAGTAGCAACTCTGTAAGGCTTTTGGCTCAATACAGATGCTATACCCCAACCTGTGGCCACAGGAGGGGACGGCCACAGATATAACATAATCCGATCACATTAGGTCACACTTCCATAATTGATCGTATTATGTTATACCCCCAATATCAGCTGATTAACACATTATCAAGCACATAATAGATACTTGAAATATAATCCACAAAGGGAATAAATAACATAGCAACATGGTAAAATATACTCATGCTCAACCAACATCATAGTGCAACATTTCTCTAACACACTATGCATAAATAAGCAATATAGTCACATGGTAAAATATACTCATGTTCAACCAATAATCAGAGTGCAGCATTTATATGATACACTAAGCATAATACAAGTCATGAATATGTACTCAAGCATGATAACAAAGCATCAATAATTATCCCTACTTAGACATTATTCAGTAATACATGATCTCTACAAGAACCCAAGTTCACTTTACCCAATGGAAGTCACATTTAATAAGTGTCCAGACAAGATTGTCGAATCAATTCCTGAGTCGTATTTAAAGTGCTTCCTTAGTTCCATTTAAACCCAATTAAGGTGCTCTTAAGTGTTCTAATATAACTTAAGTGTAAAAGGGTTAATTCATACCTGGTTTGGATTAGGTTCCACTAATTCATAATGATTAAGAGTCATGCCACTAGGTTGTTGGTAAATCAATAAGAAAAGAGATTAAGGAGGATCTGGCATGGTGGGCGACCGCCCAGGCCCCTTGGGCGACCGCCCAAGGGGTTCTAAAGAACAACCCAAGTTGCTGCCCTCTTGGGCGACCGCTCAACTCCTCTTGGGCGACCGCCCAAGAGGTTTTCCTAAGGCACTCTTGCTCTGGCAGCATGGGCGGCCGCTCATGCCCTCTTGGGCGACCGCCCAAGTGCTAAATCAGACTTCCCCAGATTTCATCTCTTCTACCAAGTTTAATTTCCTTTTCTTTTATCCTAACCCAATATTCAAGAATACTAGGAGGATCTCTAACTTTACCATTTTTCATCCTAAATCATTTAAACCCCAAAATAATATAAATCCAAATTATTCACCACAAGATTTTCAACTCATTTTAATAACACATTTCAATTTATATCTTCTAAACTAATTTCACCCACTTCTTATACTTCAAATTCACTTCCATGAACAATAATATCATCCTATGTTATTTACCCATCTCCCAACTTCAAAGAGGATTCCAAAACATTCTAAACTAATTCCACCCATTTCTTTCATTCTTTAACACTTCCAAGAACAACCACATTTCCTTATGACCTTAATCAATTCCTCCATTTCAAGAAAGTTTCCAAGGCATCCAATAAGCATTTTAACAACAAGAACAACAATAAATATCTCATGAACATTTAGAGGAAAGAAGGTCATAATAACTCACTTAGCGAATATGGAATGGAACGAAGATCTTCTTAGCTTGATGAACTCCTCTCTTTACCCCGAACACAAAAGTACTCTCGGATCTAAAAATGGTGGAGAATTGCCTTCTCTAGGAGCTTAGGAAATGAGGCTTTCAAGGTGGGATTTCCATGGAATTTTGTAAAGAAAATAAAATGAAGAAGAAGAAGAAGGAAGGTGGAGTATAAAAGTGGTAAAGGGAGAGGGGGGGGCCGGCTCATGAGGGGAGGGTTTTAGGGGAATTTTTCCCCCACTCAAAATTCCCTACAAAATTCTTTCATCAATTTAAAATAATTCTCCCAACCAACAACATTTTATTTGTCCATTGTATTACCACTCCATTCTATTACTTTATTTATTTCTAATTATTATTTTTCTCCTAGAACATTATTTATTTCCTTATCATTTTATCCTAATATAAGAAATTTAAAGATATAAAATAAACACATAAGGTTAATATTAATATTAAAGGTATATAATGTTATACTAAAATTTTGTCTAGGGTTAGGGTCGTTACACTCACTCCCCCTTAAAGAAAATTCGTCCCGAATTTTAAAAAGACTTACCTAAATGTTCAATCCGCCTCGGTTACTTATGCATACCTCAGACTCCAATTCCCAAATAGTTTCTTCAATGCTGTGATTCTTTCCCACGATTTCTACTTCCATTAATGAGACGATATCACAACTTAATTTTCCAAGAATACCTTATAATATTACTAACCCGAATTTTAACAACCTCAATAACTATATACTTAAATGAAAGTATTACAACTTATGTCAATAATTACATTACGATATTACATTTAAACTTCGAATATTCTATAATCTGCTCCAAGCTAGTCTATAAGTCAAATCGCCAACCTTTCTAAAATTTCAAATGGATTAACAAACTTTGGCGCCAATTTACCTTAGGCCTTGCTTCTCCAACTTCACCCCAACAATTTAGAGATCGATATTTTCTTCCCAAACTATGCCTCATACGGTTTTATCTCAATGTTAGAATGATAACTACTATTATACGCACTCAACCACTGGTAAACATACGTCCTATTGACTACTAACATCCATTGTTCATGCCCGTAGCATATCATTAACAACAAGCAATGATTCTTCAAATTTTTACAAGGTTAAACTTAATAGCATTCCTACACTCCAAAAGGATCTTCTAAATGAATGACTATCCAATCTATTTAATACTATGGGGTTTATACCATAAAACTATCCCCTAACATGTATGAGGACTTGATCAAAGAATCTCATCACTATATACATATACAATGAGTAGAAAATACACTCAACGTTCTAAAACAAAACAACACACTCCTTTTTACTTTCATGGTAACCCAATCACCAAATCCATCTTGATAATACTCTTAAGTTCTATCTAGAACTCTAAATAATTTAATAAACCTTCTAACGTCAATATTCTATTGTCACAATTCAATGTTTCAATTATATTCAGGCCTAGTGACAAATCAATATTCAAATTGAATGGTTGGCCGCCCACAACGGAGCCGATCCAACTCCAAAACAAAAACCGAGTCTACTGCAACCGTCACACTAACCACCCCACAATTTATCAATCATTTCTCGGATCAAAACTTTAATAAAATCAATCACTATAGGGAAGCTAGGTTGCCTTTCTACTTGCTTCTGTACGAACTCTACTTTAATATAACATGTCTTTCTAACATTTACAACATCTTTCAGAATTACAAAGGATATATATAAAAGAGATTCAATGAGACTCGAATGGTTTATTTAATTAAAACCGGTCCATACCAGTTTTAATTAACTAAACCACTCACAATTTAAGAAATTTCAAAAGATTGATAAGCTAACAAAAATAACTCGAGTGATTTAATTATCTACAACCGTCCCATACCAGTGGTAGATAGTTAAATTACTCACAGATTTTAATTTACACGAAAACGGTTTACTGACCTTATTAAATCAACTATCCCCAAAGGGCACAATTGCTCAAGCCGAAGTTCAGTATACAATCCAAAGTTTTAAAGCACATTTAAAACAATTCTAACATAACATTCTTGTTTGACTTCTATTTATAGTGTAGCCACCACTCATAATATTTTTACTTAGTTAAATTCCCTATAAGAAAACACAATCTCATAATACTTATTACTATCTCCGATAAATAACACTAAAACATTCATTAAGATTATAAACTTGGTAAAGCATCCTCAATTCAATAATTCTTCAAGTTGAATATTCAACACCCTTACTTAATTTGAGTCATCTATTCCCTACCTTTGATATTGGTATTGTACTTAGCAACAACATATTGCAAACATCTAGTTCCCGATCAAATACCATAATTTCTAAATCAGAAAATATAATTGGAACTCACATAGATCAATCATTCCCAAATTTCAATTAAACATTACGGTATAATCTAACTTACCTCCCTATAACCATCAACAACTCAAAACCCGTATAACGTTAATATCTTCCGAGCATCACACCAATCCCTTATATGAGTCACGCAACTAAGTCAACCTATACGGTGTAATCATCCTAAAGTATCCTGTCTTCCAATAAGATTTATCCTCATTTTATTTTCTCAACTAATGATAATCATCTCTCAAAACAAACCATATGCATATTTTACCAATTCCTGAAGTTGGTCCTATAAGTCACCAATAACTACAACTATTATACTTCTTCACATTTACCCTATTTACCCCTCCATAACTAATACACAACCACAATTCAAAACGGTCATATTAAATACAAATGTTGTCTTAAGTATATCCTTAGAACAAATATTCACTGTAATTGTAACACCCGAAATTCAACTAATAACCATTGAGTATCCTACTAGTTTCTAAAATCAGTCATGCAAATTATCAACAAGTGATAACGAATACTTATTGCTTACAGTTACCAATTTGAGATCTCTATAATCTATAAATAACCACCAAGTATCATCTTTTCTAAATATAGTACTAATTTATCCTTACGGAGAGTCGCTAAGCTAATTATCTTCTTTATCAAATACTTTCCCAAGATGAATCATCAAGTCTGTCATCCCAAATAGTGTCCTCTATCTAGGAATCCGAATACTAAAATAGTACCTTATATCAACTCAAAGCTTCAATATCCTGGTATGATACCTGATGAAAACCCATTTTTGAAACTCACATGAAAAACACTACTTAGTCAACTTATAGGGTGATATCACTTACAAAAATATCTGATTTCCTATTTAAATTAGTAGCAAGAATTCAATCAATCTCTCCTTAGAGAATAACTTATAGCACATAAGGCAAATATATGTCAGTTCCATAAGATCTCGAACTCGCGATATTTTATAACCCATATAATCCCACTTAGACTATCACTTTCAATACTAGTCTCATATATCTAGTCTCCACCATGAGACACCAATGAATAACTAATCATGCAATTATACACCCATAAACCACTCTTAATTAGGCCATATACCTAACCTCAACTAAGAGTTCACAAATTCATTTACCACCGTACATGAGATAACTCAAGGTTCTTTTACTTAAATATAACACATAACCTTCACATTCCTTAGGCCCTACTTTCGACATTTACACATATGTGACATAATATCAATTAATGACTTATCCGCTTCAACTACACTCGAAGGCAAATCAAATATAGATAAGGAGACTCGCTTCTTGCGACAGTCCTCCCCAAACACAACAACTACTCAAATATTTCAGGTCAATATAACAATAATTCACGGATTGGTATATCTACCATATCCACCGGCAATCCACCGGCAATTCATGCCCACTAAATCACAACTACCATGATAATCAAGGATGATTCGAGGTACTCTCCCATAGGAGTAGAACCTTCAGCACATAGGGCAACTTTTAGGCCAATTATGCAAATAAAGATGAAATGTAATGCCACATGAGAACGAATGAACGGAAATTTATAAAGGTATGACCCTAACTCCAGAGACAGGTAATATACCTTAAATAATTGTGGAGGAATCTATCTCTCCATAACTCACCTTTCCTTGATTCCTTGGTTGGTCAATATCATTTTCTGTCTTTGAACAAATTCCTGCATTAAACTCTCGACGTAAGTTATCGCACACTCTCACTCAGCTAGACTCTACCCGAGAACTCTAACCGAGCTCTGATACCAACTGTGAGGACCCCGACCCGGAACCTACACGTGTCCCAAGCTGGAGCGTCCTCTAACTAACCCAAATTTCATAAACTTTTAAAACCTTTATTTAACTTTTAAACATAAATACAATTATTACAACCTTTTCAAAATAAATCTATACCTTCTTTCTACAATTGAGGAAGAGTTGAACAATCTTGAAAGTAATAAACGGTTTTAGTCACAAAAAGATATCAAATATAAAATAGAATTAAAGTTTATGAATACAAACCCTTTAAAAGAATTATACCAAACATATACTTTCTACACCAACCTATATATATACCCCGACAAATCCCAAAATACCACTCCCAAACTCCTTTCCGTCCTTACTGGGCCGGTCTGCCTGTCTCGGGATCTAAAAACATTAAAGGGAGAGGGGTGAGAATAAATCTCAGCAAGCTATTATGAATGCAGCAATATGTCATATAAGATGCAACACATAACAAGTTGCATAACACATTGGAAAAGCTGTAAACACCTTACATTACCTTGGTTTACCTTTTCCCGTCTGAACATTAGTCGTACAACATTGGGTATAATAATACTCCAATCTTACAGTGAGCTGCTTAAGCAATACTCACATCTTATAAGACCCATTTTTCAGGGAACCAAATAAGATAGTAGCAACTCTGTAAGGCTTTTGGCTCAATACAGATGCTATACCCCAACCTGTGGCCACAGGAGGGGACGGCCACAGATATAACATAATCCGATCACATTAGGTCACACTTCCATAATTGATCGTATTATGTTATACCCTCAATATCAGCTGATTAACACATTATCAAGCACATAATAGATACTTGAAATATAATCCACAAAGGGAATAAACAACATAGCAACATGGTAAAATATACTCATGCTCAATCAACATCATAGTGCAACATTTCTCTAACACACTATGCATAAATAAGCAATATAGTCACATGGTAAAATATACTCATGTTCAACCAATAATCAGAGTGCAGCATTTATATGATACACTAAGCATAATACAAGTCATGAATATGTACTCAAGCATGATAACAAAGCATCAATAATTATCCCTACTTAGACATTATTCAGTAATACATGATCTCTACAAGAACCCAAGTTCACTTTACCCAATGGAAGTCACATTTAATAAGTGTCCAGACAAGATTGTCGAATCAATTCCTGAGTCGTATTTAAAGTGCTTCCTTAGTTCCATTTAAACCCAATTAAGGTGCTCTTAAGTGTTCTAATATAACTTAAGTGTAAAAGGGTTAATTCATACCTGGTTTGGATTAGGTTCCACTAATTCATAATGATTAAGAGTCATGCCACTAGGTTGTTGGTAAATCAATAAGAAAAGAGATTAAGGAGGATCTGGCATGGTGGGCGACCGCCCAGGCCCCTTGGGAGACCGCCCAAGGGGTTCTAAAGAACAACCCAAGTTGCTGCCCTCTTGGGCGACCGCTCAACTCCTCTTGGGCGACCGCCCAAGAGGTTTTCCTAAGGCACTCTTGCTCTGGCAGCATGGGCGGCCGCTCATGCCCTCTTGGGCGACCGCCCAAGTGCTAAATCAGACTTCCCCAGATTTCATCTCTTCTACCAAGTTTCATTTCCTTTTCTTTTATCCTAACCCAATATTCAAGAATACTAGGAGGATCTCTAACTTTACCATTTTTCATCCTAAATCATTTAAACCCCAAAATAATATAAATCCAAATTATTCACCACAAGATTTTCAACCCATTTTAATAACACATTTCAATTTATATCTTCTAAACTAATTTCACCCACTTCTTATACTTCAAATTCACTTCCATGAACAATAATATCATCCTATGTTATTTACCCATTTCCCAACTTCAAAGAGGATTCCAAAACATTGTAAACTAATTCCACCCATTTCTTTCATTCTTTAACACTTCCAAGAACAACCACATTTCCTTATGACCTTAATCAATTCCTCCATTTCAAGAAAGTTTCCAAGGCATCCAATAAGCATTTTAACAACAAGAACAACAATAAATATCTCATGAACATTTAGAGGAAAGAAGGTCATAATAACTCACTTAGCGAATATGGAATGGAACGAAGATCTTCTTAGCTTGATGAACTCCTCTCTTTACCCCGAACACAAAAGTACTCTCGGATCTAAAAATGGTGGAGAATTGCCTTCTCTAGGAGCTTAGGAAATGAGGCTTTCAAGGTGGGATTTCCATGGAATTTTGTAAAGAAAATAAAATGAATAAGAAGAAGAAGGAAGGTGGAGTATAAAAGTGGTAAAGGGAGAGGGGGGGGGGGCGGCTCATGAGGGGAGGGTTTTAGGGGATTTTGTCCCCCACTCAAAATTCCCTACAAAATTCTTTCATCAATTTAAAATAATTCTCTCAACCAACAACATTTTATTTGTCCATTGTATTACCACTCCATTCTATTACTTTATTTATTTCTAATTATTATTTTTCTCCTAGAACATTATTTATTTCCTTATCATTTTATACTAATATAAGAAATTTAAAGATATAAAATAAACACATAAGGTTAATATTAATATTAAAGGTATATAATGTTATACTAAAATTGTGTCTAGGGTTAGGGTCGTTACAATATCAATACCCCAAATCTTGGGTTCCCTAACTTCATCCCAACAAATCGGAGATCTACATTTCCTCCCGTACAAAGCTTCATAAGGGGCCACCTCAATACTCGACTGATAGCTATTAATTATAAGAAAACTTAACAAGAGGTAAATGAACATCCCAAGAATCCGAGAAACCAACTGAACAAGCTTGCAACATATCTTCAAGAATTTGAATTGCTCTCTCGGATTGGCCATCAGTTTGAGGATGGAACGCCGTGCTAAATCTCAATTCTGAACCTAAAGCTTTTTGTAATGCCTGCCAAAATCTGGAAGTAAATCTAGGATTACGGTCTGACACAATACTAACCGGAATCCCGTGCAATCTCACTATCTCGTGAATATACAACTTCGCAAGCCTCTCCATAGAATAGCTAATGTCAATAGGTAGGAAATGAGCGGACTTCATAAATCTATCAACGATCACCCAAATTGCATCATGCTTTCTACTAGTACGTGGCAATCCCGTGACAAAATCCATTGTGATATGCTCCCACTTCCACTCCAGAATCTCTAAAGGCTGAAGCAACCAGGCGGGTCTTTGATGCTCGACTTTAACTTGTTGACACGTCAAACACTTTGATATATAATCCGCTATTTCTCTCTTCATATTATTCCAACAAAAATGATGCATCAAATTCTGGTACATCTTGGTACTCCCTGGGTGAATAGTATACTTAGACTTGTGGCCATCATCAAGAACTTGGCGCTTCACCTCCTCAAGGTTAGGTACACACAATCGACCTCTAAAAGATAGCACTCCATCGAAACTAAAAGAGAAATCATTGAATTTTCCATCCACGATTTTATCCATGATTTTCTTCAACTCTAAATTATCCTTTTGAACCTCCTTTATTTGTTGAATCAAGCTTGGTAAGACACTAATATTCGCAAATATAGCTCCATACCTCGACTCTCGGGGACACCAATCTCGAGCATCCTCTAACAACTTCCATTCCCGAACCATCAATGAAGCGACATAAGACTTTCTACTTATAGCATCCGCCACCACATTTGCTTTGCCCGAGTGATAAGAAATGGTACAATCATAGTCCTTCAAAAGTTCCATCCATCTACTGTGAGGACCCCGACCCGGAACCTACACGTGTCCCGAGTTGGAGCGTCCTCAAACTAACCCAAATTTACTAAACTTTTAAAACTTTGAATTAAACTTCAAACATCAACATCATTAGCATTTCCATTTCAAAACAACTCCACTACTCTCCACACCGGAGGAAGAGTGGACCAACTTTGAAAATACATAACTGTTTAGTTACAAAAGATATTAGTTTTAACGTAGAAATATAAGGTTTATAATTACAAACTCCAAAAAGGAATTATAACAAAATACTTTCTACGCCAACCTAACGTACCCCGACAATACCCAAAAGCTCACTGCCAAACTCCTTTCCGTCCTTACTTGGCCGGTCCTCCTGTCTCGGGATCTAAAAACATTAAAGGGAGAGGGGTGAGAATAAATCTCAAAGAAGCTATTATGAATGCAGCAATATGCCAGATAAATGCAACACATAACAAGTCGCACATAACACATTGGAAAAGCTGTAAACACATTCCATTACCTTGGTTTACCTTTTCCCGTCTGAACAGTAGTCGTACAACATTGGGTATAATAATACTCCAATCTTACAGTGAGCTGCTTAAGCAATACTCACGCCTTATAAGACCCGTTTTTCAGGGAACCAAATAAGACAGTAGCAACTCTGTAAGGCTTTTGGCTCAATACAGATGCTATACCCCATCCTGTGGCCACAGGAGTGGACGGCCACAGATATAACATAATCCGATCACATTAGGTCACACTTCCATAATTGATCGTATTATGTTATACCCCCAATGTCAGCTGACTCACACATTATCAAGCACATAATAGATACTTGAATAAAATCCACAAAAAGGGATAACAATATAGCAACATGGTAAAATATACTCATGTCCAACCAATATCACAGTGTAACATTTATTCCACACTATGCATAATATAAACAATGTAAATGAACTCAAGTAAGGCAAGGAAGTATCATCAATCCATCCTACAGGGTCATTGTACACTAATACATAGCCTCTATGAAGGCTCAAGTTCAACTTACTAGGTGGGAGTCACAATCTATAAATGACCAAACAAGATTGCTAAACAATTTCTGGTTTAGATTTAAAGTTAGGATTCTGGGGTCTTGGGCGACCGCCCTTACCACTTGGGCGACCGCCCAAGTGGATTTCAAAAGGGACCCTAAGCTTCTGCCTTCTTGGGCGACCGCACAGTACCTCTTGGGCGACCGCCCAAGAGGATTTTCCAAAGCATGCCATTTTCTGGACACATGGGCGGCCGCTCATGCCCCCTTGGGCGACCGCCCAAGTGCCCAGCCAGCATTTCCAGATTTTCAACCCTTTCCTTTAGCTTCAATTCCTTACCTTTTTCTCTACCCTAAAATCAAGAACACCAAGAGGATTTCTTATCTTAACAAATTGCATCCTAAATCATGTAAACCCAAGATAAGGTAACCCTAGATTATTTATTCCTAAATTTTCCACCCATTTCATTTCCTCTAAATCATCTTACATGAACATTTACTTCCTTCTACTTCATTCACTAATCATACAACTTCTATAAGGTTTCCCAAGCATGAACAAACATCACATGAACAAGAACAACATTAAAGAGTTTATGAACATTTATAAGAAGGGAAATCATAACAACTCACCTTAGGCAATACAAGATGAAATGAAGCTTTTCTAGGCTTGATCAACTCCTCTAGATGTTCTACTCACAAAAGGACACTTGGATTTAAAAATGGACAAGAAATGAACTTGGTAAGAGTTTATGAAGTGGAGGCTTTCACCAAGCATTTCCCATGAAGAATGGAGAGAAAATGAGAATGATGAGGGAGATGAATAGGGAAGGTAGGGGAAGAGTGAAAGAAAGTATAAGGGAGGTATGGGGAGTAAGTAAGAATCATTGACTAAGGGTGAAGGGAAATATTTTATGGTATGGCCCCCCTTCCCCCATGCCTAGATAATTTTGAGGCTTTCAAAATTTAAATTTAAATCCTTCTCCCAATTATTTATTTTACTCATTTATCCTCCTCTTACTATTATCCATTTTCTATTTTTACATTTTCTTTTAGAACATTAATTTATTTTCCTATCATTTATCCTAGTATAATAAATCAAGTATATAAAAATGGACACATAATATTAACAGTAATATTGAAAGCACACAATATGATATTAAAAGTAGTGCCTAGGGTTAGGGTCGTTACACTCACTCCCCCTTAAAGAAAATTCGTCCCGAATTTTTAAAAGACTTACTTGGATTTTCAAACAACCACGGGTATTTTGCTCTCATCTCCGACTCTAGCTCCCACGTCGCTTCCTCAACAGTGTGATTCTTCCAAAGGATCTTCACTATCGGAATACTCTTAGACCTCAACTCCTTAACTTGGAACTCTAGGACTCTCAAGGGTTCTTCAACATAAGACATGTCCGCTTGGACATCATCGGGGGGAGAACTCAAGATGTGGGAAGGGTCATGACAATACTTCCTCAACATAGAAACATGGAAAACATCATGGAGTAAGGAAAGAGACGGAGGTAATGCCAACCGGTAAGCCAAATCACCAATCTTCTCTAAGATCTCAAACGGACCAACGAACCTTGGAACCAATTTACCCTTATTACCAAACCTTTTGATTCCCGTCCTCGGAGAGACCTTCAAGAACACAAAGTTACCAACCTCAAAAGATAAATCTCGTCTTCTATTGTCGGCGTAGCTTTTCTGTCTACTCTGAGCCGTCTTCAATCTATCCCGAATCACCTTGATCTTCTCCGTAGAATCTCTAACCAAATCTGGGCCCCAAAGTCTCGCTTCTCCAACCTCGTCCCAACACATCGGAGATCGACATTTCCTACCATACAACGCTTCATACGGAGCCATCTCAATGCTAGACTGATAACTGTTGTTGTAGGCAAACTCCACTAAAGGTAGATGATCCTCCCATGACAATTGGAAATCCATCACACAAGCCCGTAACATATCCTCAAGTATCTGTATAGTTCTCTCGGACTGACCATCGGTTTGAGGATGAAACGCCGTACTGAAACACAATTTAGAACCCAAGGCTTCATGCAATGCTCTCCAGAATCTAGATGTAAACCTCGGATCTCTGTCGGAAACAATACTAACCGGAACCCCGTGAAGTCTCACAATCTCCTTCATATACAACTGAGCTAACTTCTCTAACGAAAACTTGGTTGATACCGGAAGAAAATGAGCCGACTTCGTTAACCGATCCACAATAACCCAAATAGCATCCATCTTCTTCGCGGTAAGAGGCAAACCCGAAACAAAATCCATCGAGATCCCTTCCCATTTCCATTCCGGAATATCCAATGGTTGAAGTAGTCCCGCCGGTCTCTGATGTTCTGCCTTAATTTGTTGACAAGTCAAACACTTGGACACATAATCCGCAATTTCCCTCTTCATACCATTCCACCAATACCCTCGCTTCAAGTCTTGATACATTTTGGTACTACCCGGATGAATCGCAAACTTGAACTTATGGCCATCCTCTAAAACACGCTTCTTGATTTCCGGCGATGAAGGAACGCAAATTCTCCCTTGGAAAGTTAAAATACCATCTCTATTCAACGCAAAATCCCCGGCTTTCCCCTCTTGCACTTGATCACAAATTTTCTTCAATTCTGGATCACCTTGTTGAGCTTCTTTCAAATCTCCATACAATGTCGGAACGGCTCGAACATTCACAATGATTACCTCACTCTTCAATTCTTGAGAACTCAAAGCTGTCACATACGCCTTTCGGCTAATCGCATCCGCCACTCCATTGGCCTTCCCCGGATGATAAGAAATTATACAATCAAAATCCTTCAAAAACTCAAGCCATCTCCTTTGTCGGTTGTTCAACTCCTTTTGGGTAAATAAGTATTTCAAACTCTTATGATCGGTGAAAATCTCAAACTTCGCCCCATAAAGGTAGTGTTTCCACTTATGCAACGCAAATACAATCGCCGCCAATTCCATATCATGAGTAGGGTAATTCTGTTCCGCCGGTGATAACTTCCTAGAGGCATACGCAATAACCTTCCCATTTTGCATGAGGACACATCCCAAACCCGCCTTCGAGGCATCACTATAGATCACGAAATTCTCACAACCATCCGGAAGGGTAAGAACAGGAGCCGTCGTCAACCTCTTCTTCAATTCATTAAAACTTTCTTCACACTTGGAATCCCATACAAACGATACGTCCTTCCGAGTCAACCTCGTCAATGGAGTAGCGATCCGAGAAAACCCTTCAATGAACCTCCGATAATACCCCGCCAAACCAAGGAAACTACGGACCTCAGTCACCGTCGAAGGTTGCTTCCAATTAACCACGGCCTCAATTTTCGAAGGGTCCACAGAAATTCCCGAACTCGACACTACATGCCCCAAGAAAGAAACCCGCTCAAGCCAAAACTCACACTTGCTGAACTTGGCATACAACTGCTTCTCACGAAGAACTGACAAAACAATCCACAAATGATTTTCATGCTCTTCCCGGGACTTAGAATACACGAGGATGTCATCTATGAAGACCACCACAAAACTATCAAGGTAAGGCTTGAAAACACGGTTCATCATATCCATAAACACAGCTGGAGCATTAGTCAACCCGAACGGCATCACAACAAACTCATAATGACCATATCTAGTTCGGAAAGCTGTTTTGGCAATATCATCCGGCCTAATCTTCAACTGATGGTATCCGCTTCTCAAATCAAGTTTTGAGTAGATAACGGAACCTTGGAGTTGGTCAAATAAATCATCTATGTGAGGAAGAGGATACTTATTCTTTATAGTGGCTTGGTTCAACAAACGATAATCTATACACAATCGTAAGGTACCATCCTTCTTCCTAACAAATAGAACCGGTGCTCCCCATGGAGACACACTAGGGCGAATAAAACCCCGGTCTAGCAATTCTTGCAATTGGACCTTCAATTCTTTCAACTCGGCCGGAGCCATTCTATAAGGTGCTTTGGAGATAGGGGCGGTACTGGGTACTAAGTCAATACAAAACTCTACCTCACGATCCGGAGGCATAGAATACTCACTAGAAAACACGTCACTAAACTCATTCACAACCGGGACATGAGCTAACTCGGGAGACTTCTTATTGGAATCTACCACATAAGCCAAGTACCCCGCACACCCCTTAGATAACATCTTTCTAGCTTTTAAGGCGGAAATAACATGTAAACCGAACATAGATTTATCCGCATCAAATATAAAAGTAGGCACATCAGGCATAGCAAATGAGACTCGTTTTCTACGACAGTCTACCAAAGCATGACACTGACTCAACCAATCCATCCCAAGGATCACATCAAAATCACGGATTGGTAACTCGACCAAATCCACCGGCAATACATGCCCACATATAGTCACATCACAACCACGATATATCAAAGAAGATGCAAGGCACTCTCCCATAGGAGTAGAGACCTCCAACACATAAGGCATAGATTCAGGCAAGATATGCAATGAGAATGCAAAATGAGATGCCACAAATGAATGGGAAGACCCGGGATCTATAAGAATGCGGGCCTTAACTCCTGAGACAGGAACTATACCTCTAATGACGGCATTAGGATCGACCTCTCCTCGACCCAAGGCAAACACTCGACCTTGGACTCTATCTTTGGGTTTCCCGTCCACATCTCTCTTCACACCACTACCTTGTCCCCCTTGACCACTACCCGAAGCTTGCTTACTCTGCCACTTAGGACAATTCCTCCGGAAATGACTTGTCGACCCACATTCTAAACACTTGCCTTGCTTGCTCCAACACTTGTCCTCCGAATGTCCTTGCCTCTTGCAATATCCACATGTTGCCCCAAACTGACCGGAAGTCGAACGATTTGCCGGAGCCGCTACGTTTCCTCCTCGATTTGCTCCCGGAGTGAATGTCCTTGGTTGCCCTACGTTACGTCCCGAGCCTTGACTTTGGAATGCATTTACATTTACGCCTTCATCTTTACCCCGATGCTCCTCTATGTCATTCTCAATCCGATACGCCATGTTCACCGCTAATTGGAAGTTGGCGAAGTCATGAGTCAAAAGCTGCTTCCGAAACTCCACCCTTAAGCCTTTTACAAACCTGTAGATATGCCTCTCTTCATCCGGTACCAAATGAGGACAATATCGGGCCAATTCCGTAAACTTCGCTGAATACTGAGCTATAGACATTGCCCCTTGCTCCAATTTCAGAAACTCAACCTCTTTCTTATCTCTAGTCACCATTGGAACGAAGTGATCCCGGAACTTTCGAGTGAAATTCTCCCAAGTCTGCGGTGTCAAATCCCGGTCCCAACCATCCTTCACTACTTGCCACCAGTGCTCCGAGGGTCCTTCCAACTTGAAAACTGCACATCTCACCTTCTCTGCATCCGAACTCTCCATAGCCAAGAAAATCTTGTTCATCGCTTCAAGCCACCTTTCTGCCTTCACCGGATCCGGGTCTCCGTTGAAGCTAGGAGGAGACATCTTCACAAACTTCTCTAAACCATGGTGCCCTTGCCTACCTTCGGGTTGTTGTTGTCCCCTACCTTGATTCTGAGCTGTCATATTTTGAAGAAACACTCGGAACATATCCATCATTTCGGCATTCGGATTACCAACATCACCCAAAGCCCGATTCTGATCTCCATCGTTACCCGCCATTAGTACAAACTCCTGCATTAAACACTCGACGTCAGTTATCACACACTCTCACTCAGCTAGACTCTACCCGAGAACTCTAACCGAGCTCTGATACCAACTGTGAGGACCCCGACCCGGAACCTACACGTGTCCCGAGTTGGAGCGTCCTCAAACTAACCCAAATTTACTAAACTTTTAAAACTTTGAATTAAACTTCAAACATCAACATCATTAACATTTCCATTTCAAAACAACTCCACTACTCTCCACACCGGAGGAAGAGTGGACCAACTTTGAAAATACTTAACTGTTTAGTTACAAAAGATATTGGTTTTAACGTAGAAATATAAGGTTTATAATTACAAACTCCAAAAAGGAATTATAACAAAATACTTTCTACGCCAACCTAACGTACCCCGACAATACCCAAAAGCTCACTGCCAAACTCCTTTCCGTCCTTACTTGGCCGGTCCTCCTGTCTCGGGATCTAAAAACATTAAAGGGAGAGGGGTGAGAATAAATCTCAGCAAGCTATTATGAATGCAGCAATATGCCAGATAAATGCAACACATAACAAGTCGCACATAACACATTGGAAAAGCTGTAAACACATTCCATTACCTTGGTTTACCTTTTCCCGTCTGAACAGTAGTCGTACAACATTGGGTATAATAATACTCCAATCTTATAGTGAGCAGCTTAAGCAATACTCACGCCTTATAAGACCCGTTTTTCAGGGAACCAAATAAGACAGTAGCAACTCTGTAAGGCTTTTGGCTCAATACAGATGCTATACCCCATCCTGTGGCCACAGGAGGGGACGGCCACAGATATAACATAATCCGATCACATTAGGTCACACTTCCATAATTGATCGTATTATGTTATACCCCCAATGTCAGCTGACTCACACATTATCAAGCACATAATAGATACTTGAATAAAATCCACAAAAAGGGATAACAATATAGCAACATGGTAAAATATACTCATGTCCAACCAATATCACAGTGTAACATTTATTCCACACTATGCATAATATAAACAATGTAAATGAACTCAAGTAAGGCAAGGAAGTATCATCAATCCATCCTACAAGGTCATTGTACACTAATACATAGCCTCTATGAAGGCTCAAGTTCAACTTACTAGGTGGGAGTCACAATCTATAAAGGACCAAACAAGATTGCTAAACAATTTCTGGTTTAGATTTAAAGTTAGGATTCTGGGGTCTTGGGCGACCGCCCTTACCACTTGGGCGACCGCCCAAGTGGATTTCAAAAGGGACCCTAAGCTTCTGCCCTCTTGGGCGACCGCACAGTACCTCTTGGGCGACCGCCCAAGAGGATTTTCCAAAGCATACCATTTTCTGGACACATGGGCGGCCGCTCATGCCCCCTTGGGCGACCGCCCAAGTGCCCAGCCAGCATTTCCAGATTTTCAACCCTTTCCTTTAGCTTCAATTCCTTACCTTTTTCTCTACCCTAAAATCAAGAACACCAAGAGGATTTCTTATCTTAACAAATTGCATCCTAAATCATGTAAACCCAAGATAAGGTAACCCTAGATTATTTATTCCTAAATTTTCCACCCATTTCATTTCCTCTAAATCATCTTACATGAACATTTACTTCCTTCTACTTCATTCACTAATCATACAACTTCTATAAGGTTTCCCAAGCATGAACAAACATCACATGAACAAGAACAACATTAAAGAGTTTATGAACATTTATAAGAAGGGAAATCATAACAACTCACCTTAGGCAATACAAGATGAAATGAAGCTTTTCTAGGCTTGATCAACTCCTCTAGATGTTCTACTCACAAAAGGACACTTGGATTTAAAAATGGACAAGAAATGAACTTGGTAAGAGTTTATGAAGTGGAGGCTTTCACCAAGCTTTTCCCATGAAGAATGGAGAGAAAATGAGAATGATGAGAGAGATGAATAGGGAAGGTAGGGGAAGAGTGAAAGAAAGTATAAGGGAGGTATGGGGAGTAAGTAAGTATCATTGACTAAGGGTGAAGGGCAATATTTTATGGTATGGCCCCCCTTCCCCCATGCCTAGATAATTTTGAGGCTTTCACAATTTAAATTTAAATCCTTCTCCCAATTATTTATTTTACTCATTTATCCTCCTCTTACTATTATCCATTTTTCTATTTTTACATTTTCTTTTAGAACATTAATTTATTTTCCTATCATTTATCCTAGTATAATAAATCAAGTATATAAAAATGGACACATAATATTAACAGTAATATTGAAAGCACACAATATGATATTAAAAGTAGTGCCTAGGGTTAGGGTTGTTACATCTACGCTGCCTATTGTTCAACTCCTTCTAAGAGAAAAGATACTTCAAGCTCTTATGATCCGTGAAAATCTCAAACTTCGCTCCGTAAAGGTAATGCTTCCATTTGTGCAACGCAAAGTCAATCGCTGCAAGCTCCATGTCATGAGTCGAATAGTTCTGTTCATAAGAAGTTAACTTCCTCGAAGAATAGGCAATGACCTTCCCATTTTGCATCAAAACACACCCCAAACCTTCCTTCGAAGCATCACAATATATTACCAAACCATCATTCCCATTTGGCAAAACAAGAATAGGTGCCGAAGTTAACCTCTTCTTCAATTCCTCAAAACTAGCTTGACACTTATCATTCCACACAAACGGTACATTCTTCCGAGTCAACTGAGTCAACGGAGTAGCAATCTTTGAAAACCCTTTTATGAATCTTCGATAATACCCGGCTAACCCCAGAAAACTCTGAATCTCGATGACTGTTTCCGGCCTCTTCCAACTAACCACGGCTTCAATCTTAGAAGGATCAACTGAAATTCCATTCTTTGACATACCATGGCCTAGAAAAGAAACCTCCTCAAGTCAAAATGCACACTTACTAAACTTGGCAAATAACTTCTTCTCTCGGAGCACCGCCAAAACCATTCGCAAATGTTATTCATGCTCCTCCCGAGATTTAGAATAAACAAGGATATCGTCAATAAACATAACCACAAAAGTATCAAGATAGGGTTTGAAAACCCGGTTTATCAAATCCATAAAAATGGCTGGAGCATTTGTTAAACCAAAAGGCATGACAAGAAATTCAAAATTACCATACCGGGTACAAAAAGGCTGTCTTGGACACATCATCTGAACGAACCTTCAACTGATGATATCCGCTTCTCAAGTTGAGCTTCGAAAAGACTGTCGCACCTTGAAGTTGATCAAATAAATCATCAATATGAGGCAAAGGATATTTATTATTTACCGTCACTTGGTTCAACTGCCGATAGTCGATGCAAAGTCTCAAGGATCCATCCTTCTTCCTCACAAACAACACTCGAGCTCCCCACGGTGAAACACTATGTCGATTGAATCCCCGTTCAAGTAACTCTTGCAAATGAGCTTTCAACTCTTTCAATTCAGCTGGGGCCATTCTATAAGGTGCCTTGGATATCGGAGCTGTACCTGGAAGCAAATCAATCTCAAACTCTATCTCCCTATCCGGAGGCATCACATACTCAGAAGAGAACACATCCGGAAACTCTTTGACTACAAGTACATCCCCAAACTCAGACAACTCTTTAGTAGTATCAAGAATACTAGCCAAGAATTTGGTACAACCACGAAGCAATAACTTTCTCGCTTTCACATAAGAAATAACACGAATAGTCCCAACCAAAGGAATAGCCTCAAAAACAAATTTAGGCATATTCGGGACTGAAAAAGTAACAATCTTTTTATGACAATCGACTAAAGCATGATACTTTCTTAGCCAATCCATACCCAAAATAACATCAAAATCATGTATAGGTAACACTACTAAGTCAGCAGGTAACACATGATCACATATATGCACATCACAAGCACGTAACACCTCATCGGTTACCAAACACTCTTCTATAGGAGTTGATACTTCTAGCACATAAGGCATAGACTCAACATAAACATGCAATTGCGATGCAAAATGCATGGAAACATAAGAATGCGATGAGCCAGGGTCTATAAGTGCACGTGCTCTCAAACTTGCTATAAAAATAGTACCTCCGATGACGGTGGAGGAATCTGCCGCTTGTTGTGATTCACAGCAAAGACCCGGCCCTGAACCTTAGGCCTCCCTGAAGCATCCCTCTTCTGCCCTTGAGAAGTCTCGGCGCCACTCCCTGATGGTTGCTTCCTTAGTTTTGGACAATCCCTTTGAAAGTGCCCCAACTGACCACAATTCAAACATTTACCTTGCTTCTTCAACATTGATCCTCTAAGTGCCCCTCATTCTGACAATGAGTACAAACTTTCTTTGGTTGATTCCCCGAAATATACCCTTGCCTTCTCACACTTGACGAACCCTGCGGCTGTCCTCGGAACTGTGATGTCATTCCTTGACCTCCTCAACTGTCTTGACCTTGTTGTTGTCTCCCTTGACCTCCTCGACTTCCGGTACTTAACACCTTGGTTTTCCTCTTATGTTCATAGATATCATGCTCAACATGGTAAGCACGATCCACCGCATCTTGAAAGTCTTGAAACTTGTGGGACACTAACTGCGTTCGGATCACTGTCTTTAATCCCCGAACGAATCTCATGGATTTTCTCTCCTTGGTTGCAACTAGATGAGTGCAATATCTCGATAACTCCGTGAACTTGGCCACATACTGAGCCACTGTCATAAAATTCTACTCTAAGTTAAGAAACTCCATCTCCTTCTTGTCTTGATCCACTTTCGGAATGAAATGCTCCTTGAATTTCCCCTCAAAATTCTTCCAAGTATATGGAATATGAGCCTCATCCCAACTTTTCTTCAAAGTTCTCCACCAATGCTCCGCGACCCCAGAAAACTTGTAAGCCGCGAACCTAACCCGATCCTCCTCGGTACATCTCAATACATCAAAGATCTTTTCCATAGCTTCCAGCCATCTCTCAGCCTTTGACACATCCGACTCACCATCATAACCAATGGGTTTCATCTTCAAGAATTGCTCCAGTCCAACTCTTGGAGCTGCCTGCTCTCCTCTCTGCCTTTGATCATTCATGGCCTTCATGGCTACCCCTAACATTCCTTGAAACGTATCCCGGGTCTCCTCCCTTACATTGCCACGGCCTAAAGGTCCAGTCGGATCACCTTCATCTCCTGCCATAATGACTTAGTACATGCATAAAACATTTAATGTCACTCACTCAATCCATACTACTTGGCCCCACGCCCGGGACACGCTCGAAAGACGCCTTTATTTCAAAAACTTTTCGAAATGTCCTTTCTAAAATTTGCCATTTACAAAACCTGTTTAACTTAAAGAAACTTTTATAAACATACCAACTAAAGGTAAAACATTGAACTTTAAATCCAACTTCAAACAACTTTATAAACCATATACAATCAAGGAACATAGTTCCAAAATATACCATATTTACAATCTTTTAAGTACTTCAAAATATTAACATAACAACTCAAGTCTCGGGTATACTACCCCGTGGTTATACATTTACATAATGCAACCAATGACAAAATACATTGCCCAAAATACAATCCCAACTCGGCGCTCTCTCCGTGCTCAACGTGGCCTATGCCCTGGCTCGCCCCTATCTAAGAAAGCAATAAAAGGATGGGGTGAGATAAATCTCAGCAAGCTATTATATATGCAGCAATATGATATGCAATCACATTATGAAATCATATAACATCAACTCATCATTTATATATCACAATCTTATCCACATAAAGAAGGATATATACAATAACACATAAGTGCAATAATGTAACACTTATAAGGATACTGAGCAAAGGTTTCATCCCAAGCTTAGCAGCATCAGCAGTTGAAGAAGCGATTCCGGAACCCATTAACAATGTCAACAATATGGGTGAAAATGACACAAAGTCATACCCCGAAGTGAAACTAGACCTCACCCAAAAAGGGGAGCTAGTCCACTACCCAAACCATGACCAATGGAAGGGAAAAAGGGATCCAGTATATGGATTATAACGAACTCGGCTCGGGTGCCATTATAATCCCATAACACTGCCCAACAATCAAGTACCAGCTGGACTTTAAATCAAAGCACTGTAATACATACTTGCTTTAAACAATCAATGTATGATTTCAAAGTAGGGAAACATACCAATATAGCATATCAACATGATAGCAAGATGATAACAAGTATCCATCATAAGTAGCACAAAGGCTAAACAATCCATGAACCAATTCCATTTAACATAGGATTCCAAAGTAGGAAACCCTAACAAGCACACCATAAAAGATGTCAAATAAGTCCAAAATGTGTAACACATAAGGTCTACACACTTACTATAACAATTCAAGGTCTAATATCAACCATATAAAGATGTATCACAATTTAGGGTTCATGGACATCAAGTGTTCCAAGCTACTTTAACCAACTATTTAACTATCTTTCAATTATCACAATTGGTATGTAAAGACATCCTTTTGTAGCTCATATGTTGTACTTAAATCATAGTGTTAAGTTGGTTGAAATGTAAGTTATATAATTGGACATACATGGCTTTAAAAATGATTCAGCAAAACTAGACAGGGCACGACTTAAAGCATGGCACGACTCGTGACATAGGGCACGAGTCGTGCCCTTTGCAGAAATCAGAACAGAGGCTAAACTTCAGCAAAGGCCAAAACTTACAAACTTTCCAACTTAAACACAACACCAAGAAACCATACTTCAATACATTTATACCATTACCATTTCAACTCAAACCAAAGCCATTTCCACCATTTTAAACTCAAGAAAAATGATCCAAAATCACATGCAACCATTAAACAACAACAACATCACTTTAACACTAAATGATCATACAATTTGAAGGAAAATATAATAACTTACTTGAAAATAATATTAAAGCTTGAAAACTTCAATCGGATAGAAATGATCCCCTTCTTCTCTCGAACATTTAGACACCAACGGATTTAAGAACAAATTTTTCTAGAATTTAGGGAGGATTTTTAAAATGGAATACTAGGTTTTGGAATGGCTTCTCTTGGAATGTAAAGGACTTGGCTGGGGAAAGACTTTGTTAAATGAAAATGACCTCTCTTTTAAACAACAAGGATAACCATGGACTAAGTACACCTAGGCTCCTCCAACCAATTAGTTACTACAATTAGATGACTTAAGTTCTAACTTCTACTCTAAAGCACCTCAATGTTTTATAAGGTTTTTAATTAAATTTCAAATATCATTATTTCACTACACCATTTCTAATATTTTAAATAAGACATTAAATAATTATATTTAATTTATTAATATATTTAAAATATCATATAATTTATAAAAATGTTAAACTAACACATAATTGCCACAAAAAATGCAAAACATATAAATGAATGCAACGCACTCCATAATTACGATTAAGCATGAATCAAAATAGAACCTAGGTTTAGGGTCATGACAGTGTCCATCTTCCATTAGGATTAGGAGAGTCAAACAGATTTTTTTCAAGCTATTCAATGGATGATTCAAATCGTTTTTCGGCAATGTAATCAAACTGATGATGTCAAAAACGTTCGGATCAGCCCAAATCCAGCGGCATGTTGTATCTTGTATGATTGAATAGCCTGAAAAAGAAGAACAAACATGTAATCTAAACTGGGGCTTCACCGGCGAAGGCCCTCCGGCTTGAGAGTAAGTATTTGTGTTTAGAGAGAGAAATCAATTGACAATAGTTTAGAGTCAAAAGATGCGTTAACAAAATAATGAGAATTATTGCTTGTATTTATAGGTATAGCATTGTAGAGTCCTTGTTGAATAAGAAAGTGTGTGAAAGGTGGTTATGATCCTAATGGGATTATAACTGTTCACAGTCCTTATTTGAGTAGGATTAAATAATGTATTCTGCACGTGCGCCTTGTAGGCGAGCTACTCGGCATAAGTTGATTGGTCGGCTTGGGTTGATGCCAAGAAAGTGGAGAGTATAGGGAAGCCAATTTCCTTGCTTTATTGATGACCGAGGAGGGAGCTCCTCGTACTTGGATGACACCTTGATCAGTCTTGTCGAATGTCTTGCTCGGCATATAAGATGATGCATGTTCGGTATCTATAATTGATGTGCCTTAGTAATCATTCACTCTTTTATTTCTAGGTTGATATAGTGGGAATGACGAGTAAGCATGACGAGAAAAGGTAGGGAAAGCCCACTGCCTTTAATTTGTCGTATTTGAGACTTGTATGGATTATATTTTGGGCCAAATACGTTAGGCATTGCCCGACCATTATCCACGTTCATATCTCGGTCTTTACCATTCAATTATACATGTATTGAATCGTATTAGAATGAGAGATCAATGAATGTATAGTTGTCACCATTAAAGTACGTATTTGACTATGTATAAGTCTAAATTTGTATTGCATACGGAAAAAAACAACGAGTCGGTCCGGGGAGAAACGCGTTTCTCCGTGCTTCTGGAGAAACGGGGCTTGTTTTGTCGCGCGACATAATAAGCCAGTTTCTGGATATACTTTCATCAGCTTCTGGATATCCAGAAGCTTTGGAAAGGATATCCAGAAGCTTTGAAAAGGATATCCATAAACCAAATATTTTTTCTGGATATCCTTTCCAAAGCTTCTGAATATCCAGAACATTGAATATGGATATCCAGAAGCTTTGGAAAGGATAGCCAGAAAAAATATTTGGTTTCTGGATATCCTTTCCAGCTCGGATATCCTTTCAAAAGCTTCCGGATATCCGTAAGCTAGCCACTGGATATCCGTGGCTTTGGAAAGGATATCCAGTTGTGGTGGCTAAGTATGTCGCGCGACAAAACAAGCCCCGTTTCTCCAGAAGCGACGGAGAAACGCGTTTCTCCCCAGATTTTGTGAAAAACAACCAAAACAATTTTCGCAGGCGTTGCCCGTGAACCCCCAGTACTTCAATTCATGCGTCCGCATTGAGTTGTGTGGATATTTAGTGTGATCAGTAGTAATGTTTAATATTGATGTCCTATAATAATGTGATCACTTGAATACCACACTAAACTTGTTGGGAAGAGGCATTACAAGAAATTTTCAGTTAAATCATTATCGTCTTCGGCAAGGTCTATTGGGTTAACTAGAATCGTGCTCCATGGTGAGCTCGTTACGATTGAAATTTTGCTCTAATATCATTTATAACCATTTGAGTCCGAAATCGGGTCCATTTCATATACATCACAAAATGGCTAGCACAAATACTTTCATTCTAGCGGGGCTTACAACATACTCCGTACTCACCAAAAAAATAGTGAATGACTTTGGTGTCTAATAGTAGTACGTGGTCACTTAAATACCATACTGAACTATCGAGACCAATCGAACTAAATATTCAATGTACTTTTACGTATTCTTTTATATAATGCAAAATATTCGTTAGTAACGGATATAAATAACGTATTTTTGTATTTATTATCAAATAATACAACTTTTTTTTTTAAACTTGCACCGTCAAGTTTTTTACGAAGATGCTGATGTGGCACTGTCATGTTAGTGTCATGTCATCAAAATCACAACCATGGGTAACGTGTCATTAGCGTGGTGCAGTTGTGGGATTGACATGGAAGTGACACGTCTTTATCTCCGTTAGATTTTTGACGTCGTAAATTAAAACAAAATTTTGTTGCATTATTTGATAACGAATATAAAAATACGTTGCATATATCTGTCATTAAAAAGTCATTGTATTATTCAAAAACAAAGATAAAATACATTGTATAAGTTAGTAATTATTCCAACTGTATCAAAAGGTGAATTACAATAGTACATGAGTTATGAGTTAAATTTTACTTCCCCGTTTATAAATAAATGTTACATTTAACTTATCAACATTTTTAAAAAATGTGTTTTACTTGTTTGTATATTGATTATAATGATAAAATAGCACTGATATTTTCTCATTTGAAAATACGATAATAATTTTGCGACATATACAAAAATATCATTCATTATTGGAGAAATGGAGTATAAAAATTTTGTTATATTTTATTGACATCAAATAAAACTTATACAAATAATACTTTTACGTTTATAGTTAGATAAATATTTTTATAATAATATAATTTACATTTTATTTTAATATGAGTTACATTTTCTAATAACATTATTTTATATTTTAGAACACGCGCAAGAGTACTATAGAAAAATTAATTACATATTATAATAACATGAATTATAAGGTATTATTGAAAGGATAATGATATGTATAGTGAAAACGTATAGAAAAAAATCATAGCTAATTCGTGTATTCCGTTGAATTGCAATAAATTTTTGTTTAGCCCAATAATAAAAATTTATCTAATAATTTACGCATTTTCACTATAAGTTTACGATCTAATTATAATTACACGGACCCAAATCCATAGGAATACCTCATGTACCCGGTTTTCTCTACGGCATTAATTAATTAAATCTACAGTTAGTGACAGTGCATTAAATAAGTTCTAAACAAACACGCAATCAAGTATTCCCGGCACACATTTTACGTGAATCAGAATTTGGTTTACGCAAATATTTGCAACGGGAACTTTAAGAATGTTAATTTTAGCATGCAAATTAATTAATTTAAATATACAATGATGTGGAGAAAATAAAATAAATGGTGCACAAAGTGAGACATAAAATCAACTCGTAGATCGATCATTGGTAAAAGACAAAATATTTGTAGCTGATTTTATTTATGTGGAATATGTATAATATTTTAAGGAGTGTGTTTTATTTGTTATTGATGTATCATTATATTATCAGTAACAACTTTAAAATTTCAATAAGATAAATATTTTTTTCTAAATCTTTTGCTAAATTAACTGTTAATAAATTGAACTACTATTATTTTGGAATAGATGAAATAATATAAGAAAAAGAAACCATTAATATTGCTATAAGAAGATTCTCCCTCCCTAATTCACTAAATGAATGTTCAAATTTTATTTTTAGAGATATTCTAAAAATTTGTGTTTTTATACATTTTAGTGGCAAAGATTAATAAATGTTCTTATCATCCACTTTCCAAACATTTAATTTTTCAATAATAAAATAAATAGCAAAAACAATTTGGTTAAAAATTGTTTAGGGATAAAGTTTCTTAAAGAAAAAACATTTATTTTAGATCAACTTTGTTATAATTTAGACGTTCATATTGGGAGAGAGCACAAAATCTAGGGAGAAACGCGTTTCTCCATAAGTTATGGAGAAACGGGTCCCGACATGTCGCGCGACAATGAGCTAGATAGCCAGAAACCTATGAAAGTGATATCCAGAAACCTTCAAATGAATATCCAGAAACCTTCAAAATGTTTACGGATATACATTTGAAGGTTCTGATATCCAAACCTTCAATAGCAATTTACGGATATGCCCTAACACATTTACGGATATGCATCTAACAGGTTTTCGGATATGCACCTAACAGCTTTCGGATATACATTTCACATCCTTTCGCTATCAAATACAAAGCTTACGGATATCAACTGCAAAGCTTCGCTATCAATGCAAAGCTTCGGATATCCAGGAAGCTTTTGGTCTTGGCCTTGGGTTTTTTTTTTCTGGTTATCAAATGTAAAGCTTCTGGCTATGAAAAACACGTTTCTCCATAGTTATGGAGAAACGCGTTTCTCAGCAGACGCACTCGGGAGAGAGTGGTTATTAAGATTGACTTCCATCAAATTAATGCTCCCTTACCCATTTATGTCCCATCTCCTTCTCCATCTCCCCCTCCATGAAATCCTTCTATAAATAGAGAATAAAACTAGCTAGCTTTCTCATCATAGCTAAACCATTTTAAATCTTTCGTAAATTAACATTTGGAAATGGCTTCTAAAACACCTCTTTTGCTTGGCCTTTCTTTCGCCATTGTTCTACTCATTGCTTCAGAGGTGGCTGCCAAAGATTTGGCTGAGGCATCTACAACTTCCACTACTGTTTCTGTCCACAAATGTAAGTTGTTCAAATGAATAATATATAGTATACATGTATATATATATATATACACACACACTAGTATTATTTTGGTTTTCTAATCGATATTCATGCAGCTAAGGGCACAGTTGAGGACAAAAACGCAGTAAAGTATGCTAAGTACGATCAGGGTTACGAAGGGTACCCGGGCAGTGGTTATGGAGAATACCCAGGTGATGGATATGAAGGTGGACGTGGTGGATATGAAGATGGACGTGGTGGTTATGAAGGTGGACGTGTTGGTTATGAAGGTGGACGTGTTGGATATGAAGGAGGACGTGTTGGTTATGAAGGTGGACGTGGTGCATATGAAGGTGGACGTGTTGGTTATGAAGGTGGACGTGGTGGTTATGAAGGCGGCCGTGGATGCCATTATGGTTATTGTGGCAATCGTTGCTGCAATGCTGCTGAAGTCGAGCCTAACATCTGAAGTGTCTGAAAAATGCATGCAGAGGTGAAATACGTAATTTCAAACACAGTACTGTGGCTCCATATGTGACATGTCTTGTTTGTAAGACGTTAGAATCTAAGTTTGCTTGTAACTTTGTGTGATACTTGAGTATATATATGTAATATAATAAGTGCATTTATGCACTTATTATGTATGTTTATACACAAAATCTGGAGAGAAACGCGTTTCTCCGTAACTTATGGAGAAACGGGGCCCGACTTGTCGCGCGACAATGCAGGCCAAGACTTCTGGATATCCAGAAGCTTATGAAAGTGATATCCAGAAACCTTCAAAATGATAACCAGAAACTTTCAAAATGTTTCTGGATATTCATTTGATGGTTTCTGGATATACATTTGAAGGTTTCTGGATATCCGAAAACCTTCAAAATGAATATCCGTAAACTTTCAAAATGTTTACGGATATTCATTTGATGGTTTCTGATATACATTTGAAGGTTTACGGATATCCAAACCTTCATTTCTCGTCTTGGCCTTGGATTTGGCTTCAAATCTATTTTTCGGATATCCGTCCAAAGGCTTACGGATATCCGTTCCAAGCTTTCTGGATATCCAGAACCCTTTGAGACTGATATCCAGAAATTTTTTTCTGGTTATCAAACGCATAGCTTCTGGCTATTAAAAACACGTTTCTCCATAGTTATGGAGAAACGCGTTTCTCAGCAGACCTACTCATGTTTATATGCTCTTGAGTGTTATAATTAGTAAAACGAATTGGTATATCATGTATATGTTGGTGATACTTTTTTCTTAATAGTATTAATTAATCAGCTAAACTATTATAACGGGACATTTGGAGAGTGATGCTGGTCGTGATAATTTGAAACTTTGGATGGAGTAATCTGTTGGAAATTAATTTAACAGCACCACAGATTAAACAGATAATTTAATCAATAGTAGGGGATTTATTGATTAGATCAAAACGTACCAATCAAGAAGCCAATAGCAAAATCGATAGCAAGAAAACAGGATCAGGAAAACAAGCATAAACAATAAAACAAACAGTTAGAAAAAACTTATCGTGATTTGATCGAGTCGCCTTAGGAAGACTGTCCTAAGAGAAAATATTGCCCCCAATTGGTGCAACTCAGGTACAGGTAAATTTTTCCGAGGATAAAACGATCACGGATTACGTAGCACAAATCAGCACACAGGTAGGTAATCACCGGCGGTCCTATCTCAGTCGCCTTGAATCTCACGAAAGAATCTCTATGAACGGGGAGAAATCGAACAATGAAAGAAACAAGAGAATTGAATTTTCTCTTCAATCTCTCATGTTAAACTCGGCTGGAGGAAGTAGGATAATTATATTTTTTTTTGGTAAATTAGGGTTTTAGGGCTTAAAAAGACCTAAAACTGCTCTTAATTCGGCCCAGGAAAAATACCAAACCCGGCACGAGCGCGGCCGCCCTTGAGGATGGCGCGACCGTGCTAAGCTCCAGGGACTTATGGCGAGTTTACGTCGAACAAGCGCGGCCGCCCTTGGCCTTGGCGCGGCCGCCCTCCATGGCAGAAACTCCGACGTGTTTTCCCTTGGCCAAATTCAGTCCAAACCCACAACACAACAAGGTCATAGAGCTATGGACTTCCATACCACATATATCAAATATTCCAACAATCCCCCACTAGTTCATAGAAATATGACGTGTACAAATTGTCCATTGTAATGCTTTCAATAATGGTACCTTCCAGCTTGAACCACTACCTATGTTATCCAACGCAAACCTCCACAGGACCAGATGAACGGGTGTCTTGAATCTGATGCCTTTGGATGTAGAGGCCTTTTCTGGTAACAAACACGACAAAAGCTATGATAGGCCCTCTATCGAACACTTGACGCTTATAAGCCATACGTCCCGATCCTCTATCATGAGTGCTTTCAAGGAATAACACGAATTCCTCTAATTGCGACCAACAATAACACTCAATTAGCTGGGCATCTCAGAAGATGTATTGCTAGCATCTTGTCTAAAAAACTTGATCCCATTCAAAGTTCCAAACTTTTACTTTATTAGCAGCTACGAGCACCTCTAGGCTATTCAGGGGATAGACTCAGACATGTAACATGTCAATCTAACTTTAGGTGCTCCGACTCACCCCACAGCTTGTTATTACCACATTGAATCTCCTTTGTGGGATCTCCACTCAGGTAGATTGGGTTGCTACTGCGTTTGAATCAGACAGGGTTCAGACCCATCCCCAACCTAGATTTTTGAACTAGAGCAAATTCTAGCCCTTTGGTTAAAGGATCAGCTGTGTTATCCTTGGTACCAACATAATCAACAGCTATCACCTTCCGAGCCACATGATCCCTTATAGATTTTAATCTAATTTGGATGTGCCTCCTAGTTTTACAGTTGTACTTGACACTTTTCAGTTTCTCAATTGTGGCAGTGTTGTCACAATGTACAGAGATAACAGGCATGGGCTTACTGACCATGGGCAACTCGGACATAAGTCCTCGAAGCCATTCAGATTCCAATCCAGTAGTGTCAAGGGCAACTAATTCGGCCTCAAATGTGGACCTAGACAACAGAGTTTGTTTGGTCGACCTCCAGCGGCCGCGGCTCCGCCTAAGGTGAAAACATACCCCGTACAGCCATAACTTCCGGAGTTAAAGGCAATCCAGCTTGCATCACTATATCCTTCAAGAACAGAAGGGTATCTACCGTAATGCAGCCCAAGGGAAATCGTTCCCTTCAAGTACTTGAGAACTCTATGAAGAGCTTCCCAATGTGCTTTATTTGGACATTGAGTATATCTAGCCAACCTAGTAACCGAGTTGGATATATCCGGTTTAGTACAATTGGCAAGATACATCAAACTTCCAATAATTTGAGAATATCTCAACTGAGCCATCGGTACTCCACTTTCATTCTTAGAAAGAGCAGCTGAAGGGTCATATGGAGTCTTAGCCACTTTGCAATTCTTATAACCAAATTTCTCAATTATACTTTCAGTATAATGAGATTGCGATATGGTTATGCCACTAGTTGAACGAGTCAACTTAAGGCCAAGAATCACACTAGCTACTCCCATATCCTTCATCTCAAACTTACTTTTCAAGAATTCCTTAGTAGTATTAATTATCCTCATATCCGTTCCAAACAACAGGATATCATCGACATACAGACATAAGACAATACTACTATCACCAATACTTTTGCTATAAACACACTTATCAAACTCATTAGTAACAAAGCCAAACGATGAGATAATTTTATCAAATTTCTCATGCCACTGCTTAGGGGCTTGTTTGAGTCCATATAAGGACTTAACAAGTTTACAAACCTTTCTCTCATTGCCAGAGGCCTCAAAACCTTCAGGTTGATCCATATAAATTTCTTCCTCTAGATCGCCATGCAAGAAAGCGGTCTTAACATCCATCTGATGGATAGGAAGATCATATACAGAAGCCAATGCAATAAGCATTCAGATTGTAGTCATTCTAGCAACAGGCGAATAGGTATCGAAATAGTCTTTTCCTTCCATTTGCTTGAATCCCTTAGCCACTAACCTAGCCTTAAACTTGTCAACGGTTCTATCCGGTTTCAGTTTCCTTTTGAAGACCCACTTACATCCTATCGTGCTACAACCAGGAGGGAGATCGACCAATTCCCATGTCCCATTAGAGACAATAGAATCCATCTCACTCTTAACAACATCCTTCCACTGCTTTGCATCAGAAGTGGCCATAGCAGCTTTGAAGGTTAGAGGATCACCCTCGACATTGTAAGTGATGAAATCACTTCCATAGTCCTTGGTGGTCCTTGCCCGTTTGCTCCTTCTTGGTTCAATCTCATCGTCAGAATGAGTTGCACTAGAATCAACCCCCACATTTGTCAGCTCCTTTACTTGAGCAGGAATGGAATTAGTGGTTGGGTTAGATTCCTTCGGAAGTCCGTCTTTCATAGGAAACACATCCTCAAAAAATGTTGCATCACGTAACTCAACTATAGAGTTCACATCTATGCCAGAAATTTCAGATTTTATAATAAGAAATCTCAATGCATAACTTGTTTCAGAATAACCTATAAAGATAGCATCAACAGCTTTAGGTCCAAGCTTTTTCCTTTTGTGTGCAGGTACAAGTACCTTTGCAAGGCACCCCCACACTTTTAAGTGTTTCAGGCTTGCCTGTCGACCTCTCCAAAGTTCAAACGGACTTTCCTTTCTATGTTTAGGAGGTACTCTATTCAGAATATGGCAAGCCGTATTCAAAGCCTCTCCCCACATATATTTGGGTAGTCCAGAACTTATGAGTAAATTATTAATCATATCAGTAAGGGTTCTATTCTTACGTTCAGCAACACCATTAGATTGAGGGGTGTAGGGAGGAGTCTCTTCATGTACAATTCCGTTTTCTTGGCAATAATACATGAATGGGTTAGACTCATATTCACCCCCTCTATCAGATCTTAACCGTTTAAGTTTTTTGCCAGTTTGTGTTTCTGCTTCATTCTTAAATATAATGAATTTATCTAATGCTTCATCCTTAGAATTAAGAAGATAGACATAACAGTATTTACTAGCATCGTCAATAAAGGTGAGAAAGTATTTCTTTTTGTCTTTGGTCAACACGCCATTAAATTCACAAATATCAGTATGAACTAAATCTAGAATTTCAGAATTTCTTACAACCGACTTAAACGGACCTTTTGTAGATTTAGCTTCAACACATACATGACACTTAGAATTTTTATCAATAGCATGTTTAGGAATAATATCTAAATTCATCATTCTTTTCACAGAATCATAATTAATACTCCCTCCGTCCCACCCATCTTAAGAAAAATTGAAATGGCACGGGGATTAAGGAATATTATTATAGTATTAGGAGAGAGAATGAGTGGAAGAAGTGTTGTGAGTGTGAAAAATTAAATAGGAGAGAGAATGAGTGGGATGAATAGTGAGTGGATTGTTATTGTGAGTATGACATGTGGGTCCCATTAAATATAAAATTAATAAAAACTTTCCATTTTTGGAATTCTTAAGATCGGCGGGACGCCCAAAATGGAAAGTTTTTTTAAGATCGGCGGGATGGAGGGAGTATGTCCTAGACGACCATGCCAAACATTTGAAGATTCAATGGAATAAGAAACGGGATAATCAATAGAACTAAAATTATTGTGCGAACAAACATCAGTTTCAACTCTAATTTTAAATAAACCATTCGAGGAATAACCTTTTCCCACAAAACTACCAGAATCCAAAATTATGACCTTATTACATTTAAATGAAATCTCAAATCCTTCCCTAACTAAACTAGAACCACTAATAATGTTGCGACGAATATCAGGAACGTGATACACTCGATGCAAGGTAAGAATGCGCCCATTAGGAAACTTCAGGTCCACGCGTCCAGTCCCAAGCACCTTTGCAGCACTAGAGTTCCCCATCGTCACTGATCTACCACGCTCAGGCTGGTAAGACACAAATAGCAATTTATCAGCACAAACGTGCACATTTTCCCCAGTGTCAACTAGCCACTCGTTGGGTTCATAGACAGTAAAGATTTCAGGATAAGAGGTTACATACTTTGTAACATTGCAGGTCAGAGCGTCAACTCCAGGTGCATCAGAGTCAGGATCATCATAATCCTTCGGACCCAACACCATGTTGACAGCAGGATGGTCATCAGCAGAGCCTTGTGGTCCTTTTCCTTTCTTGGACGGGCAGTCCCTAGAAAAGTGTCCACCTTCTCCACAATTTCAGCAGTTCAGTTTTGCTTTTGGCTTCTTAAAGTTATTTTTCTTAACTTTAATCTTATCATGGTTTTCTTTATCCTTAGAGTGAGTTTTCACACCTTTTCCTTTAAACTTGCTTTTACCAGTTACCATATTAGCAGCAGCCTCCACAGGTACGCTCGGTTGGTTACCATTATGCACCTCCTGAATCGCAATTGCATTCATCAGCTCATTGAGTGTCAAGCTTCCAGTACGATGCTTGAGGGTCATACCAAATTCCCCCCAAGATCGAGGAAACTTCTCAATAATAGCCATGACAGCGAACTTATCAGGAAGTCCCATGTCAGCATCCTTGAGCGATTGCAAAATGATTTGGAGTTCGTGCACTTGGTCGGTAACCGACTTTCCCTCGCTCATGCGATAATTCAGGAACTTACCCACTTGGTACTTTTCCACACTGGAGTCATCGGTGCTTTACTTTGTGGAAAGCGACTCCCACAGTGACGCAGCAGTGAGAGGAGCAGAGCAATAGACATCAAAGAGTGCATTCGACAAAGCTGACAAAATGCATCCTCGAACAACATCGTCCGGCTCCTTCCACTATTTAACAACAGCCACACTAGCGATATCATCGGCTTTCAGAGCGGGACATTTGGATGACAGCATACCAGACATGCCCTTAATTGACAGCCAGATCTTCATGCGTTAAGACCAACGCTTAAAGTTCTTACCACCGAACTTTTTCGGAAGATCTGATGTGTCAACTAGGGACTTAAAGGGAGAACTAAAGGTACCAGCAGACATGATTCAATAAAATTATTTTCTCTTAGACTGTTGGAAATTAATTTAACAGCACCACAGATTAAACAGATAATTTAATCAACAGTAGGGGATTTATTGATCAAATCAAAACGTACCAATCAAGAAGCCAATAGCAAAACCGATAGCAAGAAAACAGGATCAGGAAAACAAACAGAAACAATAAAACAAACAGTCAGAAAAAACTTAACGTGATTTGATCGAGTCGCCTTAGGAAGACTGTCCTAAGAGAAAATATTGCCCCCAATTGGTGCAACTCAGGTACAGGCAAATTTCTCCGAGGATAAAACGATCACGGATTACGTACCACAAATCAGCACACAGGTAGGTAATCACCGGCGGTCCTATCTCAGTCGCCTTGAATCTCACGAAAGAATCTCTATGAACGGGGAGAAATCGAACAATGAAAGAAACAAGAGAATTGAATTTTCTCTTCAATCTCTCATGTTAAACTCGGCTGGAGGAAGTAGGATATTTATATTTTTTTTTTGGTAAATTAGGGTTTTAGGGCTTAAAAAGACCTAAAACTGCTCTTAATTCGGCCCAGGAAAAACACTAAACCCGGCACGAGCGCGGCCGCCCTTGAGGATGGCGCGACCACGCTAAGCTCCAGGGACTTATGGCGAGTTTACGTCGAACAAGCGCGGCCGCCCTTGGCCTTGGCGCGGCCGCCCTCCATGGCAGAAACTCCGACGTGTTTTCCCTTGGCCAAATTCAGTCCAAACCCACAACACAACAAGGTCATAGAGCTATGGACTTCCATACCACATACTCCCTCCGTCCCAGAATAAGTGACACAGTTATTGTTCCGCACGGGAATTAAGGAAAAAGTGAAAAGGTTGATGTGTTGTGAGTGTAGATAGTTGAGTAGGAGAGAGAATGAGTGGAGAGAATAGTAAATTATAATGGTGTTGTGAGTATTAAAATAATGTATGAGAGAGAATGAGTGGAGGGAATAGTAAAGATTCTTTGCCATTTTAGAAAGTGTGACTTATTAGTGAGACGCCCAAAATGGCAAAGTGTGTCACTTGTTGTGGGGCGGAGGGAGTATATCAAATATTCCAACATAATCATCATTGTGTATGAAGTGCATTGTATAATAACATGGTTATTTAAGAGCCTATATTCTTAAAAAAAAAAAAAAAAAAAAAAAAAAAAAAAAAAAAAAAACTAACACTTTATTAATTTCCATATCAATTTGCAACAAATTGCGAATGCTAAGAACATACTTCCTCCGACCCACCTATCTTAAGAAAAGTTTCTATTTTGAGCGTCCCGCTAATCTTAAGAAATCCCAAAATGGAAAGTTTTTATTATTTTTATACTCTTTCTACCCCACTCATTCTCTCTTCTACTTTACTTTTACACTCACAACATTCTCTCTTCTAACTATTCATCCCACTCATTCTCTCTCCTATTTAATTTTTCACACTCACAACACTTCTTCCACTCATTCTCTTTTCTAATACTATAATAATATTTCTTAATTCCCGTGCAATTTCAAAATTTTCAAAGATCACTGGAACGGAGGGAGGGAGTAGTTGCAATTTTTTTCAATCTTGAAATTCAGATTACAAATATGATCAGATCAAATCAAATTGCAAAAATGATCAAAATACATGTGCCCGAACAACAATTGGCCCTTTATTTTATACTTTGGAGATGGTATTGTATACTCCCTCCGTCCCACCGATCTTAAGAAAACTTTCCATTTTGGGCGTCCCACTAATCTTAAGAATTCTCAAAATGGAAAGTTTTTATCACTATTCTCTCCACTCATTCTTTCTCCTACATTATTTTAATACTCACAACACCATTATAATTTACTATTCCCTTCACTCATTCTCTCTCCTATTTAATTTTTCACACTCACAACACTTCTTCCACTCATTCTCTCTCCTAATACTATAATAATATTCCTTAATTTCCGTGCCATTTCACTTTTTCTTAAGATGGCTGGGACGGAGGGAGTATATTGAAATGTCTTTTTAGTAAAAGAAGGGCATGGTATATTTATATATTTGAGGCTGGTTTATAAATATGTTAAGATATACTCCCTCCGTCCCACGATAATCTGCAAAAAAAAAATCCCCTTTGGACGTCTCACAATAATCTGCGCTTTTTTAAAATGGAAATGGGACCCACTTCTCTCTACTCACAACTATTACCCACTTACTCCATTTTCTCTCTCCTACCCAACCATCTACACTCACAATACATCACTTTTTTCACCTTTTACCTTAATTCCCGCACCCTCCCAAAAAGTGCATATTTACCTGGGATGGAGGGAGTATATTTTTTTTTTCTAGAATTTATTTACTGACCTGTGTTTCGTCACAATTTTCGGGTACGAATATTCGGTGTATAAGTTTTGATAGATTATTCACGAAGTAGTTTGTCCATAAATTTAGGTCGTACATAACTAATACCAGGGACAAGATTTTTTACCCAGAGACTTTCGATGTAACAATTTCGTGAGTAATTATATTTACTTACGGAATATTCTTTGATGAAAATTTTGTCACTAATTTTACGAATTCTTGTGTGCCTTTGGCTACCAACAATTATAGATATTTGGAGAGATAATTGTAAGATAAACTCTATTCTAATTTACTAGCTAATTGCAGACCCAATTTATACTCAACTCAATATGAAATTATTGTCGGCACAAGAATGAAGTGAATATAGTATTGAAGAGTACTCCGAGTGACAAAAGTATTGTATGATGAGTGAATGTAATATTTGCCAATTGAATCCAACATTTAATTATGTGAGTATAATAATTATGTGGCATAATAAGTGGGATATGATTAAAATTATTATTATTATTATTATTAATAATAATAATAACAATCATAATCATAATAATAATAATAATAATAATAATAATAATAATAATAATAATAATAATAATAATAGCCAAGCGGATTAAAACCCAATCACAGACAACCGTGGCATCCACATTCTTAGTGAAGCCGGCTCACCATAAGGCCCAAGGCCCAGTAACAGCATTAGTCGATCTGAGCTCATTGTCCGATCTCTAAGGTCCCGACCTAGCTTGATCCGAATCAATGATCCATACTACACTTCGGGTACGAATCATGCTCTACCCGCGCCAATGTCGACCATTCCACAAATGGCGACCTCGACCTAATCACTAAGTGTCGACCTAATAGATGTGGACGCACGTGAGTAAAACCTTTCCATAACTGCATCCCTACAAATCAGGGACCGTTACAGGCACGTTCCCATTACAAGTAACTGCCGCTGAAATCTCGGAGCACATGTCGCCTTCCCAAAAATACAATCACCATTGTCTATAAATACTTCATCACTACCAAACAGTAAAAGGTAACTGCAATTTTTGTCATTTGAATTCAACTGTTCATTTACAATATTTGCTCTCCGAAACATATACTTACTCTCACGCCTGAGGGTCTAAACCGGAGACACATCCGGCTAGTCGTGGGTTCTGATTTCAGGTCAAGGAGCCAGGTGATCAGTCCTGCCACGTGGAGGAAGATTGATAAGCACATTTCTTGTGGCATCAGTTTGGTTCCATTGCCGGGAACTGTGCTTTAGCTTGACCTCGAAAATTTCATCAACCTACAACAATGGTAACCCCAGACGGGCATGTGACAGAGGCTTCTGATGAACTCAATGAGGTGAATGCCAACACCAACGCAGATCTCAACACCAATGCTGAAAACGTAAATCTGCCCCCTCCCCCGCCAAATCATCCTCATGGTAGAGCAACTCGCTCTACCAGTGTTGTTGATGGCAGAGGATTGCCCGATACCAGAAAAGGGAAAAGACACATGGAGGGACAAGGAGCTCCACCTCCCCCTAAGCGTCCAACTGCTCATGTGAATGTTGGAAATAGGGCAGGTCCCTCATCCAACCCATTGAGCAGAAAGGAAATGTTATTGGAGCGAGCCCAGATTCTGGCCGAGCTACTGGCTATAGAGGAGGCTGAGAAGGCGGATATAAGATCAGAGAGGGTGGCTCCCTCTCAAGTCTCCACTGTGCAAGCAGCCAGGAGTGCTAGGCCTAATGAGGGTGTGGGACAGAACGACGAAGACAGGATAGTTCAACGACCTCCAACTCTCATTCATGTGCCGAGTAATGACTTAAGGGCTAGCCTCACCAGGAATAGGGAGCAGGAGGCTCAATCGGATTTGAGGACCCACTTAGAGGCCAATAGAAGCCGACGTGGTTCACCAGCCAGGACACAAAGATCTCAATCTCATAGAGACAGGAATGGGCGCAGGTCGCCATCCAGGGATGAGAGGCGCAGGTCGCCCCAAAGGAATGACAAGCATAGGTCTCCAGTTCGACCAGAAAGGGCTCATTCTCACCGAGACAGGAGGAGTAGGCAGGTAACTCCCCCCAGGAGCGAAGGTCAAAGGTCGAATGCCGTTCCCCCTGCAGGAGATGACAGACCCGACGCTAGGGAATGGCTGTTGATGAAGAAGAGGTTTGAACAATGGGAGGAGGAGAAGAAAAAGGACACTGGAAAGGTTGAACGAATCGACTTTGCTCTTCAACCTTTGTCCAAGGAATTGAGAGACAGTCGACCTCCTGCTGGATTTAGGTTGCCCCTTCTAGAGAAGTATTCGGGGTCAACTAATGCAAAAAGTCATATAGCACATCTGGAAGCCACAATGTGCTTTGTCGCCAATGAGGACGACAATGTGTGTAAAGCTCTCATAAGCACACTCACTGGTGCAGCCCTAACCTGGTTCAATGGTTTGGCAGCTGGTAGCATCTCCACCTGGACGTGTTTCAGGACAAAGTTCCTAGATCGCTTCTCAACCGCCGGAGCTCGAAAGGTGACAAGCACGATCTAAGTAACTTGGTGCAAGCTAAAAATGAAAGCTCAATGAGCTACTTCACCAAGTTTAAGGAGATGGTGGATAAGATCGAGGAAGATCTCACTGACAGGGAGGTGATCAATTGATTCCGGAATGGTATTTCCTCGGCAGACAAGGATTACGAACAGACGGTGCGTACAGTGACTACTCGACAGGAGTTGTTCGAGAAGGTTTATAACGTGGCACTAGCCGAGGAGAGAAAAGAAAAGAAGAATGGGAAAGGTCCCAAGGTTGAGGTCGCCGATGACAAGAAAGACTCCAAAAAAAATGGAGGAAACAATAAAAATGGAAAGAACAGGACCAGGGTGACAGAGAAGGTGCCCGAGACTATCACTCCCCTAACGGTGAGTCGAACTGAAATCATGAATGCGGTCGAGCTGGCCCCACCTGCCCCAATGAACCCAGGCAACAAGTTCAGACGGGACAACCGCAAGTACTGTGATTATCACAAAGACACAGGTCACCTCACAGAGGATTGCTTGGGATTGAAGCGTATCATCCAGAGAATGGTCGACCAGGGAAGGCTCGATGCATATGTTAAAAGGCCTCAAGCTGGTGGGGGCGAGCAACCAGCAGGTGGACAACAGGGACCAAGGCAACCTAGGTTGAACTTGGGAATCATCACAGAGCAAGCCAGCAACACGGCCATCAAACACAAAAATTTTCAGCTCAATAAAGCCCCACATGTGCCTCCATGGAGAGATGTCAGAGATGATGTGATCAGCTTCTACCCCCATGAGTTGGCAACCAATATGACGGCTAGGGAGCAAGTTCCCGTCATCCCAGGTCTCATAGACGGATGTACGACGAGCAGACTCTTAGTCGACACGGGGGCCTGCAAGGATATTCTGTTCTACAAGACATTCCAAGAGATGGGACTTAATGACGAGCAGCTTGAAAGATATGATGGCGGGTTGGAGGGTTTCACTAACCATCGAGTTGATGCCAAAGGACAGATTGAACTCGACGTCGACCTAGGCCAGCACCCCCACAGGGTCGTATCAAAGGTACAATTTATTGTGATAGATGTGAACAGTGACTATGCTGCTATACTTGGTATTCCTGGTCAGGTCGCGCTTGGAATGGTGGCATCAATCCCTCACCAGCGAGTCAAGTTCCCTACACCTGCTGGAGTAGGATGTGTACAAGGCACAGCTCGAGCCTACCTGGATCATGTTCTCAGAGAAAGAAATAAAAGGGAGTTAGAAATTGAGACTGCAGATGGTTACTTGAAGCTGTCCCAGTCAGTCACCAAAACTACCCGACTGTCAACGATCACCAATGTGGAAGAGTCGACCTATCGCTCAAATGACGAGGTCATGTTTGAGTCGACACGTCATTCTGAAACCACAGCGGTCGATCCAGATGTAGTTATGGTCGACCAAGTCCTCATAGGCAACCTATGCCTCCAGATCGACAATAACTCTGGGGCCACCACCACGAGGTTGCAGATAAGCCGGATGATATGATAGCCGAGGAAGCTCCACACTGGGGGCCGAGGAGAGATAAAGAGTTAGGGAGATCATCATTGAGACTCGCAGTTCGTAGATGGTCCAGAGCTGGAGGCTGTGGACGAGCTAGAATCGGTAGTCACCAACCCTTCCTACCCCGACCAAAAAATTCAGATTGGGAAACAATTGTCAGCTGAAGAAAGGCTGGAAATCATCGAGCTACTCAAGGGGAGCAATGATGTCTTTGCATGGAGAGTAGAAGACATGATGGGAATCAAGGAAGAGGTCGCCGTTCACAGACTTGAAGTCAACCCGACCATAAAGCCTAGACCCCAAAAATTGAGAAGTTTTGCTCGCGATAAGGAGGAGGCCATAAAAGTTGAGGTACAGAAACTTTTAAGTGCAGGGATAATCAAGGAGGCCACTCATACAACGTGGTTGGCCAATGTGGTCATGGTGAAGAAATCAAATGGCAAATGGCGGATGTGTGTCGACTTCACCACTCTAAATCTTGCTTGCCCGAAGGACAGCTATCCCCTTCCTAGAATCGACAAACTAGTTGATTCCATTGCTGGTCACTCCACCCTCGCTTCTCGACGCTTATTCGGGGTACCACCAGATTAAGATGCATGAGGATGACATAGTCAAGACGGCATTTCAAGCGGCTGGAGGCATCTACTGCTACAACATGATGCCATTTGGATTGAAGAATGCAGGTGCGACTTATCAAAGAATGGTAAACAAGGTCTTTGACTCACAAATTGGCCGAAATATGGAGGCTTACGTCGACGATATGGTCATCAAAACTAAGGCCGGACGTCACGTAGTCGACCTAAAAGAAACGTTCGCCAATTTGAGAGCAAACGACATGAAGCTCAACCCTAGCAAGTGTGTCTTTGGAGTAGCAGCTGGCAAGTTCCTGGGGATTATGGTGTCCCAACGGGGCATAGAAGCTAATCCGGAAAAAATCAAGGCCTTAGTCGACATGAAGGCTCCCACCAGTATCAAAGAAATGCAACGACTTAATGGAAGAGTAGCAGCTCTTGGTCGCTTCATATCTAAGTCGGCAGAGAAGTCTATCCCCTTCTTCAAAGCTTTGAGGGGGACGAAAAACTTTGAATGGACGACCGAATGTCATTCGTCGTTCCAACAGCTGAAGGATTACCTCGCTACTCCACCTCTCCTAAGTAGCCCGACTACTGGTGAAACCTTGTTCGTGTATCTGTCTGTAGGAGACAAGTCAGTTGCAGCAGTCTTGGTCAGAGAAGAGGAGGGGCTTCAAAAGCCAGTATACTACATCAGCAAAGCCTTATCAGATGTGGAGAGCAGGTACTACAATGCTGAAAAGGTCGCATATGCACTAGTCGTAGCTTCAAGGAAACTGCGAGCTTATTTTTTGGCTCACCCAATAGTGGTACTTACGAATGCCCCTCTAAGGAAAATTCTTCATAAGCCAGAAAGTTCAGGACGTTTACTCAACTGGTCAATTGCCCTCACGGAATTCGACATCGAGTATCGACCTCGAAAAGCATTGAAACCTCAGGCACTAGCAGACTTCTTGGTCGAGCTGACGTTCACCAAGGAAGACAGCGAAATGCGAGCTCAGAAAGAGAAAACAAAAGGAAAAGAGCCGGAGTCCCAAGTCGCCACTAACCTACCCGATGATTGTTGGAAGGTCTACTCAGATGGGTCAGCGACCAAGAATGTCAGTGGAGCTGGGATAGTGCTAATTGAACCAGAATCTGGGACAGTGTATGAAGAGTCACTAAGGTTCAAGTTTGATGCTTCCAACAACCAGGCTGAATACGAAGCCTTGGTAGCAGCCATAGAGTATGCCAAGTGCTTTGGAGCGACTAAAATCATGGCTTACTGTGACTCCCAACTGGTAGTCAACCAGGCTAGAGGCGAGTACGAGGTACTTAGTTCCACTCTGATCAAATACTATGACCTGGTGAAAGAGCTGATAAAGGATTTGGAATTCTGGGAGATTCAGAGGATTGGACGGGAAGACAACGAGCTAGCCGACCTCCTCTCGAAATTAGCCACTTCAGATGAGCCACATGAATAGCCCATCTCTTTCCTCGAAAATCCAGCTTATGAGAGGATAAAAATTCAATGTGTAGAGGACGCTTCAAGAAATTGGGTTTATGAGAAGTGTTGGATCGAAGAAATGAAGGAGTACATAGAAAGTGGCGAGCTGCATGGTGACGAGAAGAAAGCTCGAGCTATCAAAAAGAAAGCTCCGAGGTACGTCATTCAAGGAGGCGATCTGTTCAGAAGATCTTACACTCGACCATTGCTAAAGTGCAACCACCCTCAAGAGGTCGCCCTATTGATACATGAAGTACACAGTGGGATTTGTGGTGGACACCCGGGGGCCAGGACTCTAGCCGACAAGTTGATTACCTTGGGATACTACTGGCCGCACATGAGAGCTGACACTCACAACTTTGTTCAGCAATGTGATCAATGTCAAAGGTTTGCCAACCTTCCTCATACGCCTACAACGGAGCAGACTCCTGTGATCGCAGCTTGGCCATTTGATATGTGGGGTGTCGACTTGATTGGACCCTTCCCTCCCGCCCGAGGAAATTGCAAGTATGTGATCGTCGCCATCGACTATTTCACCAAGTGGGTTGAGGCCAAGCCATTAGCTCGCATCACAGAGGAAAACGCCATCAACTTCATTCATGATTTCATTTGGTGTCGATTTGGTTTTCCTCGAGCAATAGTGTCTGACAACGGCCTGCAGTTCTCCAGAGCTTTCGAAGCAGAGATGAATCGGGTAGGAATCAAACATTGGCAATCTTCTGTCGCCTATCCTCAAGGAAATGGACAAGCCGAAGCAGCGAATAAACTGGTTCTGTCTGCACTCAAGACATGACTCGTAGGTCGACGCAATAACTGGTTGGACGAACTCCCCCTTGCTCTTTGGGCAGTTCGCACAACCACTCGGGGGCCTACGGGGGAAACCCCATTCGCTCTCACATATGGATCAGAGGCCATGGCACCTGCTGAGCTCAGATTCCCTACCGCTAGAGTAACATTCTTCGACCAGGAGCAGAACAACATCAATAGATTGATCGACCTGGATTTAGTCGACGAGAAGCGAGATACAGCTTACCTGCAAATGGCCAACTACAAGCAAAGAACCAAGAGTTACCACGACAAGAAAGTGAAAACAAGGTCGTTCCAAGTGGGCGACTACGTACTAAGGAAGATCGAGGCAACAGGAAGGAGAACCCAACAGAATAAGCTATCTCCTAACTGGGAAGGTCCTTACATAGTTACTCGAGTTGTCAAAGAGGGGACTTACATGATTGCTCATCCTGATGGTGAAGAGCTGAAGCACCCATGGCATGCTACTCACCTCATCAAGTACTACTTCTAAAGTTCAGATCAATATCTCAGTTCAAGGTTATTACAGTTCCTAAGATTGAAATTTTTCATAGTTCTAGCTTTCCATCGATGTAAACGTTTCCCTACTTCAATGAAAATTACATCTTTGTTCGACCCAACACTGTGTAACACTAATTTCAACAAACTCGACTCATAGTAAGTTTCGTTTGAACAAGCTCGATTCTTAATCAGCTTCGTTCATTCAAACAAGTCCGACTCTTGGTCGACTTCGTCATAACAAGCTCGACTCTTAGTCAGCTTCGTTTTAACAGGCTCGATTCTTAATCAGCTTCGTTCATCTAAACAAGTCCGACTCTTAGTCGACTTTGTTCTAATAAACTCGACTCTTAGTCAGTCTGTTCCAGTTAGCTCGATTCTCAATCAACTTTACTCCTTAAAACAAATCCGACCTAAAGTCGACTTTGTTCCCATAAGCTCGACCCTTGGTCAGCTTTGATGAAGTGAACAGGATAGGCTCTTAGCCAATCTCGTTTCCCAAAGCCATTCAAGTCTGAGGTCGACTGAACCATCACAGGACAGGTCGACCTTAGTCTTAGGGCGACTCATTTGCCCTTCTAGATCTAGCTCGACACTTACATCAAAAGCATTCAACATGTAATAAAAGGAAGTCAGCTACGATTAAACATACGTAAGTCTCCCAAAGCGGGCCAAGACTTGCACGAAATAAAGTTACATGTTTCTATGCCTCCCAAAAACTGGGCCAAGGCATGCATATAATTAACAGGACAAAAAAGCAAAAAATTGTTCTGAGACTTGTTCTTTACATCATCCACATAAAAAGCGACCTAAGAGTTCTGGTCATCATTGGCAGTTCCCCCATTTACATCGCCTTCTTGTTGCTGTGGGCTCAGGGGTTTACCCGACTCATAATATAAGCGTTGCTCCGACTCATCCACTTCCTCCATGTCCTCTGCATCTTCCATCTCTTGAAGCACAGTGTCAAAGTTTCGAGGAGCCACTTCAGGGGCAACCCAAGGCTCACAGCCATCCTCTCGATCTTCCTGAGCGATGAAGGCTAAATCGTTGTCAAGATAAGGGACAATGGAATGACCACCCAGGGCCGTCGTGTCGTATTGAGCTTCAGAGAACCAACGAGCTAATTGCTCAAGGGTGACTTCAGCTGTTGGATCTACCAAGGCCCGACGCGCCATGTGACGTTTACCCACCTCCAAAAAGTCCTGTGCCTTGGCGACAACAGTATTATAGTACTCATCTCCAGCTTTGAACTTCTCGATAGCATCAGGACCAGCCTTCTCTAGATCCTCCTTCCACTTAGCTCGAGCAGCGTTGTGCTCTTCATTAAGTTCCGTCAAAAAAGAATCTTTTTCCTTGAGGAGTTGGGAGACAGTGGCAAGCTCGACCTTTGTTTTCTCATGAGCAAGACGCTCAGCATCTCTTTCCTCCTTCACCTCCTTAAGCTGGGCGTTAACAGCTTCAAGATCTTCAAAAGCCTTCTTTTTCACCATCTCTTGAGCATCAAAGGAGCTGTCGAGATCATTCTACTTTTCTCTCAGATCAGCCAAATCATGTGCCTTCTTGGAGTAGTCATGCAAAGCTTGCCTCTCCCTTTCAATTGAGGCCCTCTAGGAGCTTTTAACTTGCTCGACCATAGTAAGATTCTACATTTAAAGGAAATCAGAGAATTGTTAGCTCATAAAATGAGTTGATTGAATAAAAGAACAAGCGACTAGTCAGAAAGGAAGAGTAAGAAATTACCTCGCAATGAACCATCCTAGAGCGAGCTGAGAATTCTTCAGGGGTGATCCCCTTATCAGAAAAATGAGCTAGGAGGTCGACATCAATAGCCCTCCTGACCACGACCTGGCCTAAGCTCATGTCTGGGTAGCGGCGGCTTAAACTGTTGACTCCTATGAGTGGAGGAACGTCACTCAACCTCCTCATCTGGTCCTCAAGAGACTCTTTGGTGGGGGGAGGAGAGATTGGTGGAGGCATTTGGCTTGAAGACACTGACTTCCCTTTCTCAGAGCGCAGCCCCTTCCTCGTATTCAGAGGTTCGTCATCAGCATCTACCTCCATGATATCATCTTCAACAAGCACAACATTTGGAGGACTTACCCCGGCCATCTCAACTCCCGAGGTCGCAGCATCAACCTCCTGAATTGGGTTGGAGCTTAGGCTTCCTTTGGCCGACCTTGTGGACTCGTCACCTCCATCATTAGCATCCACAGACTGATACCACTCTGCAGGGGGTCCTCTTCTTCAATCTCAACCATGGGAATCATCCCCACGTTGTCCTTGGACAATAGGCCAGTTCTTCTCTCTGCCTCTCTCTGCCTGTTAGCTCGAGCATTGGCGGCTCCATGAGCTTTCTTTGCTTTCTTCTTGTCGGAAACGCCAACAATCCGTCCCATATTTGCTTCCTGTTCAGGAGTTAAAACTGCAACAAAGCCAAAATAGCAAAGTATTAGATCGACATACGAAAGTTCTACATACGAGCATAAGTTCTATGTACGAGCAAACTATGTACGACTTAACATCCTATATGCGATTTAACAAACGACGAGCTAAGAGAAGAGCATACAGTACAAAATAATTCATTATGTTGTCAGATCAACATACAGGCTACGAGCTAATCATGGACGAGCTAATTGTTCTACATACGAAGGTCTATATACGAGCAAGCTATACATGCAAGTTAACAGATAAAGGGAGAATAAAGGAAAGCTGAACAGGGATATCTTACCACCAGCATGCTCCCCATTGTCCTTGCAGAAGTTGGCAGTCTTCTTACAACGTTGACATTTATCTTCAAATTTGCCCAAGGCATGGGTAACCCAATCAGGATAAATGGTGCCCTTCCAACTGGCACCAAGGGTTGTACTTCTCCCTCACCAGCCATCATTCCAGCCTGGATGAAGTTGTACTTGGTTGTAAGCAGACTCTCCCAACTGAAGGGCCCTTTGTCAGCTAATCTACACAACTTCTTATATAAATCGAAATGCCAGTGTGGCTCCCAATAGTCTCTCTCATCCATGGTTTCTGTTTCATCATTGGGCAAAGGGAACTCCCATCCCAACCTACTCTCTACTACCACTACGTGGGAGTTCCAGCCACTATGCTTGCTGGGGAGGTTCGTGAAGAGTTTGGGAGATTTGGGTTTAGAAGGTGTACTAATGCTCAGATCCTCCCCACTATACTTGATACAGAAGAATTCCTTGAAGACCCTCATACAGGGTTCATATCCTAGAAACCTACACACCATATCGAAGCATACTAGGACCCTACAGGTATTGGCTCCGAGCTGAAGGGGTAGGGCATTGGCACACTCCAAGAACTCGTTAATGAAAGGGTCAAGTGGTAACCTAAGGCCAGCCACGAATTGGCCATAGAAGAAGGATACTCTAGTGGCATCCTTGGTGAAAGTCGACCTAAACTATTTCATGAAATCTTTCTGGGTATAAATGGTCACCCTATAGTCCTCCTTGCTCACTTCACAAAAATCCCAAATCATACTATACCTAGAGGGCAAATTCTTCTTTCCACGCAGTGGCCCGTGAGGAACATAGCCTCTCTCATTCTTCCCAGGCACGGCAGAATCATCAAATGCATCCACAATTCTGGGACCTGAAGAAGTTGAAGCTGTAGCTCCACCTCGAGTCGTCGTATCTGTACAATAAAAAGAGGAAGCAGGGGAGTCAGTCCTATGATCACATTCAGTCGACCTACCTAAGGGCGACCTAGACTCCCCCGGAAAACCTATTCTGTTTCTAAGGAAGGATGGTTTATGGACATCCCTAACATAAAACAAGGTGATATGGTCGAGCAGTTCGTGAAATAGATGAAAAGTGACGATATTTGATTCATCAATTACTAAATTTTCAACGTCCCCTACACTGGGCAACCCTATCTCACTGAAATTCAAATCCCACCTGGTCAGAATGGAGGCGCATTCATCCAAAGACATCTCTCTCCACTCACCGTTCACATTCTTGTACACCCTACGGTTAACAGTGCAGTACCCATACCAAGCACCTGGTTCACTACGGAAGGTTCTAGCCATGGCGGAAATGAAAACAGAGCAGAAATTAAAACCCTAAAGTAAGAATACAAGAGGAATACCTCAATTGATTGCAGAAGGGTGAGGCGTAGCCAAGGACGCAAGCTTGAATCAAATCCTGGAGTTACTCCGCAATTATCGCCAAGGAGGAACAAGAGTTTGGAGACGGTAAGAATTCGAATCAGAAAAGGATTTTGAGTATTTATATTTTCCCAAATTTGGAAGGGAAAAAGGAAATTCAAAATTGATTTTCCTAAATTAAACACTGAAGCGGTTTCCAAGAAGACTACCAAGCGTCAAAACAGTAATGATGACAGAAAAACGGCGCTCGCTCTGATCTGACCGTTCATCGTCAACGTCCCGGATCACGCCACGACATCTTGGGTCGACTAAACTTCAAAGCGAGTAGCGACCTGCGAGTAACAACAATTTTCATCGAGAATTCTTTAACTTTCTAGTCGACAGAGTCGACTCGAAAGTTGGGGGCCACTGAACATACCAAAAATGTCGAGTTGGGCCAAACGGATTAAAACCCAATCACAGACAACCGTGGCATCCACATTCTTAGTGAAGCCGGCCCAATCACCATAAGGCCCAAGGCCCAGTAACAGCATTAGTCGATCTAAGCTCATTGTCCGATCTCTAAGGTCCCGACCTAGCTTGATCCGAATCAATGATCCATACTACACTTCGGGTACGAATCATGCTTTACCCGCCAGTCAGGTCAACCATTCCACAAATGGCGACCTCGACCTAATCACTAAGTGTCGACCTAATAGATGTGGACGCACGTGAGTAAAACCTTTCCATAACTGCATCCCTACAAATCAGGGACCGTTACAGGCACGTTCCCATTACAAGTAACTGCCGCTGAAATCTCGAAGCCCATGTCGCCTCCCCAAAAATTCAACCACCATTGTCTATAAATACTTCATCACTACCAAACAGTAAAAGGTAACTGCAATTTTTGTCATTTGAATTCAGCTGTTCATTTATAATATTTGCTCTCCGAAACATATACTTACTCTCACGCCCGAGGGTCTAAGCCGGAGAAACATCCGGCTAGTCGTGGGTTCTGATTTCAGGTCAAGGAGCCAGGTGATCAGTCCTGCCACGTGGAGGAAGATTGATAAGCACATTTCTTGCGGCATCAATAATAATAATAATTATTATAATAATAATAATAAGTTTTTCATTCTAGAAAGTGAGACTCAATCAATGACATCAGACAAAAACATGTAAGTGTAAGATTTTAGTATATTTTTTAATGCAGTTATAATATTTGCAATAAGTAAATTAGTATTCTCTCCGGTCCTAAATTAGTATTCTCTTCGATCCAAAATGCTCATCGCTTTTGTACCAAATTTTAGGCCTGAAATAAATGTCGATTTTAGATAAACAATATTTCAAATTACTATGATACTCTTACATCCAAAATTATTGCAATTTATTTTTTGTTTTTGTAGGATGTGGCTCGTGATTCTGTTGCTTTGAGGCGGACGCCTGGTGTAGGACGGGGCGGGCGCCTGGCGTGCCGTAGCTGGGAGTCTTGGATGACAGCTTCGAGGTGGCCGCATGACATTGGCGAGGCGGGCGCATCAGGGGCCGAAGCTGTGGCTGAGGCTGGAACGTTGCCAGGCGGGCGCCTGGGTTATCTTGGGGCGGACGCCTCAAGGTGACGGGGTAGGTTTTGGACCTACGGGCTTTTGTGTTAGTTTTCATAGTTGGGTTAGAATTTGTGTCTTATATAAATATAGATTGTAACCCTATGGAACTGTATGATACATTGCACATATAATACAAATGCAAGGTTCAAAACCCCAATCAATTTACATCTCTTTTCTCTTTCGATTTCTCAATTGCTTTTGTGTTCTTGGGTTATTGTTTAATTGCTTCCGCTGCGATTGCACAACAACTGGTATCAGAGCACGGTTGTGATGGCTGGGGTTAATTCTATCACCGTGAAGTCCGATGTTCAGAAATTCGATGGGCATGGAAACTTTGCGTTGTGGCAAAGGAGGGTGAAGGATTTTCTGATTCAAGCAGGTTTGGGAAAAGTTCTTCGGCATTCGACTAAACCCGATGATGTCGAAGAAGGACCATGGAAGGAGTTGCAGGATGTTGGTCCCAAAGGTGGCAACAAAGGTGAAAATACAGCTAGAGGGGGGTGAATAGCTGTTTAAAATTTTTCGCCCTCTTTTAAAAACAAAACCTCTTGATTACAAAATCCTCTTGCAGTTGATAATATACTGCAAGTGATAATGTAAAATGCACAGCGGAATAATAGAGTATAAGCGGTTTGAGAGGCGGTTTGTAAAACGTGGTTTTGCTAGGCGGTTTTGGTAAGAGCAGTTTTACAAACACGTGTATTTTTGACAATGTTAACTCCAAACACTATTTCACAATAATGGATAACTAAAATAAGATAAAACAGAGATAGAGATAAATAATTAGTAATCACAGGAAATATAAATGCAGAAATATAAGAACAAGTGATTTGGAGTGGTTCAATCGATAAACGATCTACGTCCACTACCAAGATGGTTAGTCTTGGATTTCTAAGAGAGATTTTATATTAAGTATTTGAGAGACTACAAAGTACAATAAAATCTTTTCTATGAAGAACAAATCCTAGACTATAACCAGTGTATCTCAAATGTATAAACTATGTGTTTAAACAAGTGAGGTGTGTGTGTGTGTGTTCAAGATCAAAGCTCTTAAAATCTGTGAGATGTAGAGCTCAATGATTCTTGAATGTGTTAAGGCTTGATTTCTGGGCTGGGGAATATTTCTTGAAGTATGAAGATGAAGATTCAATGATTCTTGAATGTGTTAAGGCTAAGAATTTCTGGGCAGAGCTTCAACTTCTTATGAACAAAGCAATTTCTCAATTTTTCAAGCAATCTTCAAATGGTGAAGATTAGGGGTATTTATACCCAAGCATCAAGAAACTAGCCGTTGGATACAGCTGTGTAAGGACAGTCCTTGATGCAATCTCATTGGTCCACAGCAACCACTTTTGTCCTTAGGTACAGCGATTGCGAGATAAAGGCCGGCCGGTGCTCCATTTGCAAGCAATGAGGTTAGGACACCTGTCACCTTTTCAAGATCCTTGCAGATCTTCTCTGACATTGAATCACGTGACAAGATTTGGTGGTTGACTTTTGATATTGCTGACGTGGATTCCAACGGATAAAAAGTGGTTCACTTCTAGTAGCCAATCATTGGATGCGGTTGGTGAGGAGCGGTTAGGACCATGCGGTTTGCTACACCAGGAGGTTGCACAGATGCGGTTGCACATGAACTACACAGGTGCGGTTCAAGAGCGGTTACACTGCAGTTGTTTCAAGAGGCAGATTCAAAGGAGAAATACACATGCGGTTACATGTGCGGTTCATAGGGGCGGTTTTGAATACTTCTGGAACTGCAACCTCATATCCAATGAGTTTAAGCATATGCCTTGGTTTACAACCAACTGTGATTGAATCAGTTGGAGGGTGGAAAGAATTTGAAGGTAGTCTGAAGGGGCGGTTGGAATGGATGGAATTTGGGTAATTGAGGGAGGCGGTTGAGATTGGGTTGTAGGGGCGGTTTGAGGTAAAGGGGATAGGAGGGTTTGGAATATACGGGAGGCTGGGACAGTGAATTGTGAAGCGGTTGAGTGATGTATGGGTAGTGTTTGGGGTAAGGTAGTAGGTGCAGTTGAAAGTGGTATGGAAGGAATTGGTGCGGTTGAAATAGGTGCGGTTGGAGGAGTAGGAATGTTAGAAGTAGGAATTCCAGAAGTGATTGGGTTAGAATCAGAGGATGAACTGGTGTGATAGGTATGAACTGAAACAGGAGGGGTTCTTTGTTGGATGGGTGAGGTTTGAGGAGGTGGGGTTGGAAGGCGGTCAGGAGTAAGGGATTTATGTTGGGGGGAATATTCAGGAGGTGGAGGAGTATTGACGCGGTTAGGGGATGGTGTTCTGTCGCGGTTAAGGTTTGAAATAGAGATGGCTGGAGTGTGATGTGAGTAAGGTGGTGATTGGGCGTGGTTGGAATTTTGGATAGATGGGGAGCGGTTTGTTTTCTGAGGTGAGGGAGTTTGGGATTTGTATTGGCTTGAGGAAGAAGTGGATTTGGAAGAGGAGTTAGAAGATGAATGAGTAGATGGAGGGGAATTGGAATGGGAAGAAGGGGGTGAAGAAGTTTTTTGTTTGGAAAGGCGGTGCAAAAAGCGTTTGGGGCCTTTCACAGGAGTTCTCCTTTTGGCAATCTGTTTAACTCTAGGTTGCTTCTCCCCCTGAGCGGTTGCAGCTCTTTGCGGTTGGGGAGGAGAATACGGTTCAGGAGTTGGGGCTTTGGCAGGGGATTTTTCATGGGATGGCTGATGGGAATGGATGGGAGATTGAGGAGGGGTTTGAAGAAGCGGTTGGGTTTGGGGCGGTTTAGAAGGAGGCGGTTGGATTTGGGGCGGTTTAGAAGGAGGCGGTTGGGGAATTGGATCCTTGGATTTTCCTTTGGCTGCTTCCCTCTCAGCCCTTTCCCTCTCAAGTCTCTCAAATTCAGCTTTGTAAAAGATTGACAGCTCCTCATCAGTCATCTTGGCCGAGATCAATGCGAGTCCCGCTTGGCCTTCTTAGCCCTGGCCACTAATGGAGCAATGGTATTATCTTCTTCCTCTTCTTCATCATCCTCATCAATAAGGGACATCTTCTCTTTCTCTTTCTCTTTCCTTGGCCTCTTCTGGCTTGGGCCTGCACCAGCTGAACCACGCGGTTGAGTGGGCGCAGTTGAAGCTGACTTAGGGAGCGGTTTGGTAGGACTCTTTCTCTTCCTTGAAGCCTTCTTCATGGCTTTCCCCAGTGCGGTTGAAGCAGTTGCAGGAGTCATCTCAACATAGAGCTCCTTATTCTGAGAGGTATCAGCATCATACAGGGCCTTATACTCATCATTCCCAAAAGAGCGTCTGAATGAATGCATTGCCTTGAGGCCAAAGGATTCTTCAACTCCCCAGTTGATAGATAATTCTGGAGTTGAAATCCTTAGCTCCTCCAGATGCTGATAATTAGCAAAGATTGCGGTCAGCACTCTTCCAAAAGGTCTCCACCTTATCTTCTCATTCTTGACCTTAAGCTGATACGCATCAATGCTGCTAGCAATCTCTCTCATCAAGATCTTGGGCCAATGAAGCTTCAGGCCGTTGTAGATGGCACAACAGTATTGCCATTGATGAGAGGTGAAGTTGTTGTGGTTGCCAGTCTTCCCACAAACTGATTTCCCAACTAGGTAGCACAGGTGGCTCATCAGCTCACCAAAATCTCTCCTTGGCTTAGTCTTGTAGTGGCCAGATAGGGAATCCAGGGTTCCAGTGAGGGTGGAACAGGTAGCATCCTGGACTTCTTGGGAAACTTCAACTGGAGCACCAGACACATGGAAGTCATAGGTGCTTCAGATGTCCAAATAGTCAATTGAGACTCTGAATCCTTCTACAACTCCCACCAAGTTAGGAATCTTGGTACCATCAGAAATTTCAGTCTCTCCCTTCACAGCGGTTTCATAAAATTGGTCAATGAATGAAGGGATGGTATAGGTTTGCTTCTTGTTGAATAAGGGAAGGATTCCAGAAGCTTGCATCTTCCTCATCATCTCTCTTCCCAGAGCATCAGACTGTAACTCTGGTTCATTTATCTCCCAACCTGGCAGGAAATACTTGGTATTCTACAAATAAAACACACAAGTTAGAACACTTTAGGAAAATCACAGTTCACATGCGGTTGGTGCACACATGCGGTTGGCAATAGTGCGGTTTTGGAAATGAAAATTTCCAACCACAATGAAACTGTGAACACAGGTAGGAAACAAATAAGAAAAACACAAAAGTATATACTTAGTACGTGGCATTGTAATCCAAAATTATCCCACACTGCAAGCGGTGCTTAGAGAGGAAATTTATGGTGTCCAGCCTATATACTTAGTAAAACTTAAGTAATTTCTAGCATGCGGTTCTAAAAATGTATATGCGGTTTTCAGCATGCGGTTTCCAAGAGAGAATATGCGGTTAAGATGATGCGGTTTTGAATTTATAAATTAGCAACTGTAAGTGCGGTTTTAAAACGAATATCATGCGGTTCTAAAGTATGCGGTTCAAACATGCAACACATAGTTAAAATTTTCAGAAGTTTTCTAAGTATGGAAAACAAGATTTTAAAATTAGGTCAACCCAAAACATAAGGAAAAATCTGAAAATGAAGATGAACAGTCACAAGAGTGCATGAAGAACACGAAGAACACCAAGAACAAGAATTTGAAAAATGAACAAATAACATGTCAAAATGATCACATTGAGCAGTAGATTAACAATATAACAATAAAAACATCTACTTTACTCAGAATCACCAAAAAATGGAAAAATCAGAAAGTGGGTTTCGAAACTTAGAAAGTTTAAAATTCAAAAATCAGTGCTCAAGATGTTGATTGATCACAAAACAAAGTATGGAAACTTATTCTATGCAAGATTCCGAACAAAACCTAACAAATATCATGCAAAATGATCAAGATTTGAAGCATATATGAACAAAAGTTAGATAGGGTTGTTCGAAGCTTGGAAATGTTCATCAATGGCAGAAACAGTTCAATAGCATGTATGATTTGCAGAAGATAAAAGAGTTTAAAGTTCAGAAATCATACCATATCTTCAATGGGTTTGGGTGCCATTGAAGAAGAAAAACTTAGAATTTGAAGATATGTAGGATAGAGTTTGGTGAAACTCTGACAGATAAGTACGGATAAGCAGAGAAGACAGTTGAAAAAGTTTGAAAAGGTAAGGTATGTCTTCTATATATAGGAAAGGATTAGGGTTTGGCAGTTGAAAGGACACACTGGTTCACCAACTCAGTGAATCATTGCAAATATAGCACCCTTTCAGCTTCACACATCAACCAATGACGGCTGACATGAAGGCCATTTAATGCTAATGTTCCCTTTGCATTGAATGCTCTTAAAATTTAAATTTTCGTGGGAAAACATTTGCAAATAAACCCTTAAAGAAAAACTAAGGACTGAAAAATAAATAAAAGAATTTGAACAGTTTTTTTTTTTAAATAAACATAAGTAAAGATAGAAAATACTCCAAGTTGAAAACGCGGTTGAGGTCCAAGCGGTTGAACTGCAGCATGCGGTTCTGAGTGAAGCGGTTGGCTGCAGGTGCGGTTGGACATACTTGCGGTTTGTACACGCGGTTTCAACATGGACTTGAAACTATACTCAACAACCAAGTTAGTTAATAAAAGGAATGGATACATTTAAGTTCAAGCATACCCATTTCTCCTCTGAGGAAGGAAAACCTCTTGGAGTCAAGAGCCTTTGTGAGGATATCGGCAATCTGGTTGTCTGTCCCCACGTACTCTAAATGGATATTCCTCTTCTCCACATGGTCTTTGAGGAAATGATACTTGATATCTATATGCTTGGTCTTGGAATGCATGACAGGGTTGTTGGAGACTGAAATTGTTGAAGTGTTGTCGCACATGATCGGGCAATTTCCTTCTTCAATTCCATAGTCCATCAATTGCTGCTTCATCCAAAGGATTTGATAGCAACAACTACCAGCAGCAATGTACTCAGCCTCTGTGGTTGACACTGAAACTGATGCTTGCTTCTTGCTGGCCCAAGCAACTAGTCTATTCCCGAGGAAATGACAAGTACCATTAGTGCTTTTCCTGTCAATAGTACAAGCTGCATAATCTGCATCTGAATAACCTACAAGATCGAAGTTCGAATCTTTGGAATACCAAAGTCCAAGATTAGTGGTTCCAGATAAATAGCAGATTATACGCTTGGCTGCAATATGATGTGCTTCTCTAGGATCAGCTTGGTAACGAGCACATACACAGACACTAAACATAATATCTGGCCTACTAGCAGTTAAGTAAAGTAATGAGCCGATCATACCTCGATATAAAGTTTGATCAACCTTCTTACCTTTGAGATCCTTGTCTAGCTTATTGCCGGTGGCCATAGGAGTATCATATGCTTTAGCATTTTCTAATCCAAACTTCTTTATCAACTCCTTGGTGTATTTGGCTTGGCTGAGGAAAATACCTTCTTCGCATTGCTTGATTTGAAGCCTGAGGAAGAATGTTAATTCTCCCATCATGCTCATCTCAAACTTGCTTTTCATTAGCTTTTCGAAACGCTTACAAAGTAACTCATTAGTAGAACCAAAAATAATATCATCGACATATATTTGAACAAGTAAAGTATGCTCATTATATTTGGCAATAAAAAGAGTTATATCAATTTTACCACGTTTAAATCCTTTTTCTAGTAAAAATTTAGAAAGAGTCTCATACCATGCCCTTGGAGCTTGCTTAAGTCAATACAAAGCTTTCTCGGAGTTTGTAGACATGATTGGGAAATTTGGAGTCTTCAAATCCAGGTGGTTGGGCAACATACACGGTCTCTTGTAGTTCGCCGTTGAGGAATGCACTCTTTACGTCCATTTGATATAACTTGAAACGCTTGAAAGAGGCGTAGGCTAAGAATATTCTGATAGCTTCCAATCTTGCAACTGGAGCAAAGGTTTCATCATAATCAATTCCTTCTTCTTGCCTATATCCTTGTGCAACCAACCTTGCTTTATTCCTAGTGATGCTTTCATTCTCATCCATCTTATTCCTAAATACCCACTTAGTTCCTATCACTCCTTGATCCTGAGGTCTAGGCACCAAAGTCTAGACCTTGCATCTTTCAAACTGGTTGAGTTCTTCTTGCATGGCAACGACCCAACTGGAATCTTGGAGTGCTTCATCAATATTCTTGGGTTTAACTTGAGATAAAAGAGAAGTATGCTCGTCATAATTTGATCTCCTTGTTTGAACACCGGAAAACAGATCACCAATCACATTTGTTAGGGGGTGACTACTGACTTCACGAACCTCTGGGGGTAAGTCTGGTTGGAATATACGGGAGGCTGGGACAGTGAATTGTGAAGCGGTTGAGTGATGTATGGGTAGTGTTTGGGGTAAGGTAGTAGGTGCAGTTGAAAGTGGTATGGAAGGAATTGGTGCGGTTGAAATAGGTGCGGTTGGAGGAGTAGGAATGTTAGAAGTAGGAATTCCAGAAGTGATTGGGTTAGAATCAGAGGATGAACTGGTGTGATAGGTATGAACTCAAACAGGAGGGGTTCTTTGTTGGATGGGTGAGGTTTGAGGAGGTGGGGTTGGAAGGCGGTCAGGAGTAGGGGATTTATGTTGGGGGAATATTCAGGAGGTGGAGGAGTATTGACGCGGTTAGGGGATGGTGTTCTGTCGCGGTTAAGGTTTGAAATAGAGATGGCTGGAGTGTGATGTGAGTAAGGTGGTGATTGGGCGTGGTTGGAATTTTGGATAGATGGGGAGCGGTTTGTTTTCTGAGGTGAGGGAGTTTGGGATTTGTATTGGCTTGAGGAAGAAGTGGATTTGGAAGAGGAGTTAGAAGATGAATGAGTAGATGGAGGGGAATCGGAATGGGAAGAAGGGGGTGAAGGAGTTTTTTGTTTGGAAAGGCGGTGCAAAAAGCGTTTGGGGCCTTTCACAGGAGTTCTCCTTTTGGCAATCTGTTTAACTCTAGGTTGCTTCTCCCCCTGAGCGGTTGCAGCTCTTTGCGGTTGGGGAGGAGAATGCGGTTCAGGAGTTGGGGCTTTGGCAGGGGATTTTTCATGGGATGGCTGATGGGAATGGATGGGAGACTGAGGAGGGCTTTGAACAAGCGGTTGGGTTTGGGGCGGTTTAGAAGGAGGCGGTTGGGTTTGGGGCGTTTTAGAAGGAGGCGGTTGGGGAATTGGATCCTTGGATTTTCCTTTGGCTGCTTCCCTCTCAGCCCTTTCCCTCTCAAGTCTCTCAAATTCAGCTTTGTAAAAGATTGACAGCTCCTCATCAGTCATCTTGGCTAGATCAATCTGAGTCTGCTTGGCCTTCTTAGCCCTGGCCACTAATGGAGCAATGGTATTATCTTCTTCCTCTTCTTCATCATCCTCATCAATAAGGGACATCTTCTCTTTCTCTTTCTCTTTCCTTGGCCTCTTCTGGCTTGGGCCTGCACCACCGAACCACGCGGTTAGTGGGCGCGATTGAAGCCGACTTAGGGAGCGGTTTGGTAGGACTCTTTCTCTTCCTTGAAGCCTTCTTCATGGCTTTCCCCAGTGCGGTTGAAGCAGTTGCAGGAGTCATCTCAACATAGAGCTCCTTATTCTGAGAGGTATCAGCATCATATAGGGCCTTATAATCATCATTCCCAAAAGAGCGTCTGAATGAATGCATTGCCTTGAGGCCAAAGGATTCTTCAACTCCCCAGTTGATAGATAATTCTGGAGTTGAAATCCTTAGCTCCTCCAGATGCTGATAATTAGCAAAGATTGCGGTCAGCACTCTTCCAAAAGGTCTCCACCTTATCTTCTCATTCTTGACCTTAAGCTGATACGCATCAATGCTGCTAGCAATCTCTATCATCAAGATCTTGGGCCAATGAAGCTTCATGCCGTTGTAGATGGCACAACAGTATTGCCATTGATGAGAGGTGAAGTTGTTGTGGTTGCCAGTCTTCCCACAAACTGATTTCCCAACTAGGTAGCACAGGTGGCTCATCAGCTCACCAAAATCTCTCCTTGGCTTAGTCTTGTAGTGGCCAGATAGGGAATCCAGGGTTCCAGTGAGGGTGGAACAGGTAGCATCCTGGACTTCTTGGGAAACTTCAACTGGAGCACCAGACACATGGAAGTCATAGGTGCTTCTGATGTCCAAATAGTCAATTGAGACTCTGAATCCTTCTACAACTCCCACCAAGTTAGGAATCTTGGTACCATCAGAAATTTCAATCTCTCCCTTCACAGCGGTTTCATAAAATTGGTCAATGAATGAAGGGATGGTATAGGTTTGCTTCTTGTTGAATAAGGGAAGGATTCCAGAAGCTTGCATCTTCCTCATCATCTCTCTTCCCAGAGCATCAGACCCGTAACTCCGGGTTCATTTATCTCCCAACCTCGGCGAGGAAATACTTGGTATTCTACAAATAAAACACACAAGTTAGAACACTTTAGGAAAATCACAGTTCACATGCGGTTGGTGCACACATGCGGTTGGCAATAGTGCGGTTTTGGAAATGAAAATTTCCAACCACAATGAAACTGTGAACACAGTAGGAAACAAATAAGAAAAACACAAAAGTATATACTTAGTACGTGGCATTGTAATCCAAAATTATCCCACACCGCAAGCGGTGCTTAGAGAGGAAATTTATGGTGTCCAAATTCTATATACTTAGTAAAACTTAAGTAATTTCTAGCATGCGGTTCTAAAAATGTATATGCGGTTTTCAGCATGCGGTTTCCAAGAGAGAATATGCGGTTAAGATGATGCGGTTTTGAATTTATAAATTAGCAACTGTAAGTGCGGTTTTAAAACGAATATCATGCGGTTCTAAAGCATGCGGTTCAAACATGCAACACATAGTTAAAATTTTCAGAAGTTTTCTAAGTATGGAAAACAAGATTTGAAAATTAGGTCAACCCAAAACATAAGGAAAAATCTGAAAATGAAGATGAACAGTCACAAGAGTGCATGAAGAACACGAAGAACACCAAGAACAAGAATTTGAAAAATGAACAAATAACATGTCAAAATGATCACATTGAGCAGTAGATTAACAATATAACAATAAAAACATCTACTTTACTCAGAATCACCAAAAAAATGGAAATATCAGAAAGTGGGTTTCGAAACTTAGAAAGTTTAAAATTCAAAATCAGTGCTCAAGATGTTGATTGATCACAAAACAAAGTATGGAAACTTATTCTATGCAAGATTCCGAACAAAACCTAACAAATATCATGCAAAATGATCAAGATTTGAAGCATATATGAACAAAAGTTAGATAGGGTTGTTCGAAGCTTGGAAATGTTCATCAATGGCAGAAACAGTTCAATAGCATGTATGATTTGCAGAAGATAAAAGAGTTTAAAGTTCAGAAATCATACCATATCTTCAATGGGTTTGGGTGCCATTGAAGAAGAAAAACTTAGAATTTGAAGATATGTAGGATAGAGTTTGGTGAAACTCTGACAGATAAGTACGGATAAGCAGAGAAGACAGTTGAAAAAGTTTGAAAAGATAAGGTATGTCTACTATATATAGGAAAGGATTTAGGGTTTGGCAGTTGAAAGGACACACTGGTTCACCAACTCAGTGAATCATTGCAAATATAGCACCCTTTCAGCTTCACACATCAACCAATGACGGCTGACATGAAGGCCATTTAATGCTAATGTTCCCTTTGCATTGAATGCTCTTAAAATTTAAATTTTCGTGGGAAAACATTTGCAAATAAACCCTTAAAGAAAAACTAAGGACTGAAAAATAAAAAAAAATTTGAACAGTTTTTTTTTTTTTTTTAAAAAAAAAAACATAAGTAAAGATAGAAAATACTCCAAGTTGAAAACGCGGTTGAGGTCCAAGCGGTTGAACTGCAACATGCGGTTCTGAGTGAAGCGGTTGGCTGCAGGTGCGGTTGGACATACTTGCGGTTTGTACACGCGGTTTCAACATGGACTTTAAAATATACTCAACAACCAAGTTAGTTAATAAAAGGAATGGATTCATTTAAGTTCAAGCATACCCATTTCTCCTCTGAGGAAGGAAAACCTCTTGGAGTCAAGAGCCTTTGTGAGGATATCGGCAATCTGGTTGTCTGTCCCCACGTACTCTAAATGGATATTCCTCTTCTCCACATGGTCTTTGAGGAAATGATACTTGATATCTATATGCTTGGTCTTGGAATGCATGACAGGGTTGTTGGAGACTGAAATTGTTGAAGTGTTGTCGCACATGATCGGGCAATTTCCTTCTTCAATTCCATAGTCCATCAATTGCTGCTTCATCCAAAGGATTTGACAGCAACAACTACCAGCAGCAATGTACTCAGCCTCTGTGGTTGACACTGAAACTGATGCTTGCTTCTTGCTGGCCCAAGCAACTAGTCTATTCCCGAGGAAATGACAAGTACCATTAGTGCTTTTCCTGTCAATAGTACAAGCTGCATAATATGCATCTGAATAACCTACAAGATCGAAGTTCGAATCTTTGGAATACCAAAGTCCAAGATTAGTGGTTCCAGATAAATAGCGGATTATACGCTGATCGCAATAAGATGTGCTTCTCTAGGATCAGCTTGGTAACGAGCACATACACAGACACTAAACATAATATCTGGCCTACTAGCAGTTAAGTAAAGTAATGAGCCGATCATACCTCGATATAAAGTTTGATCAACCTTCTTACCTTTGAGATCCTTATCTAGCTTATTGCCGGTGGCCATAGGAGTATCATATGCTTTAGCATTTTCTAATCCAAACTTCTTTATCAACTCCTTGGTGTATTTGGCTTGGCTGAGGAAAATACCTTCTTCGCATTGCTTGATTTGAAGCCCGAGGAAGAATGTTAATTCTCCCATCATGCTCATCTCAAACTTGCTTTTCATTAGCTTTTCGAAACGCTTACAAAGTAACTCATTAGTAGAACCAAAAATAATATCATCGACATATATTTGAACAAGTAAAGTATGCTCATTATATTTGGCAATAAAAAGAGTTATATCAATTTTACCACGTTTAAATCCTTTTTCTAGTAAAAATTTAGAAAGAGTCTCATACCATGCCCTTGGAGCTTGCTTAAGTCCATACAAAGCTTTCTGGAGTTTGTAGACATGATTGGGAAATTTGGAGTCTTCAAATCCAGGTGGTTGGGCAACATACACGGTCTCTTGTAGTTCGCCGTTGAGGAATGCACTCTTTACGTCCATTTGATATAACTTGAAACGCTTGAAAGAGGCGTAGGCTAAGAAGATTCTGATAGCTTCCAATCTTGCAACTGGAGCAAAGGTTTCATCATAATCAATTCCTTCTTCTTGCCTATATCCTTGTGCAACCAACCTTGCTTTATTCCTAGTGATGCTTTCATTCTCATCCATCTTATTCCTAAATACCCACTTAGTTCCTATCACTCCTTGATCCTGAGGTCTAGGCACCAAAGTCTAGACCTTGCATCTTTCAAACTGGTTGAGTTCTTCTTGCATGGCAACGACCCAACTGGAATCTTGGAGTGCTTCATCAATATTCTTGGGTTTAACTTGAGATAAAAGAGAAGTATGCTCGTCATAATTTGATCTCCTTGTTTGAACACCGGAAAACAGATCACCAATCACATTTGTGAGGGGGTGACTACTGACTTCACGAACCTCCGGGGGTAAGTCTGGTTGAACTGAGGTTTGCTGAAGATCTTCAATTGGAACGTCGTTAGATCCTTCAGCGAAGTCATGGAAAGTAAGTTGACAAAGAGGTTCTATAAGCTGGATAGGGGAATTCTCAACTTCTTCTTCCCTAGGAGTTACATCTGGAGTAGGAACTTCAGGTGCGGTTTCAAAGGTGCGGTTTGAGGGAATTTCAGTTGAGGGTGCTGGATTTTGCGGTTGAGGATCAGGTGCGGTTTGAGATGGTTCACTTGTTTCATTATGCTCAACAAAATCATCAGCAACATTTGGAGCCAAATGTGGCTCAAGGAGAGAATGCTCATCAAAAGTAACATGGACAGACTCAACTATTTTTAAACTAGTTTTATTGAAAACACGAAAAGCTTTTGAATGTTTAGCATACCCAACAAAAATACCTTCGTCGGCTTTAGCTCCGAATTTACCTCTATTTTCTCTTCCGTTGTAGAGGACAAAACATTTGCAGCCAAAGATCTTGAAGAATGCAATGTTGGGGGTTCTTCCTCGCCAAAGCTCATAGGGAGTCTTGTTATAGGTTTTGTTGATGAGAGAACGGTTCTGAGTGAAGCATGCGGTATTGATTACTTCAGCCCAAAAATACTGAGGTAGCTTCGCTTCAGATATCATTGTCTTTCCAGCCTCAATCAACGTCCTATTCTTCCTTTCCACAACCCCATTTTGTTGTGGAACACCAGCGGTTGAGAAATTGTGATCAATCCCATGGTCATCACAATACTGAGCAACACCGTTGTTCTTAAATTCTATTCCATTATCTGATCGAACACTAACGATGTCATCTTCTTTTTGGGTTTGGAGCCGTCTAAAAAGTGCGGTGAGAATCTCATAGCAGTCATCTTTGGAAATCATCATCTCAACCCACGTATATCTTGAGTAATCATCCACCACCACTAAGGTATATCTATTTCCTCCAATGCTGGCAGTGGTTACGGGTCCAAACAAATCTATGTGAAGCAGTTGTAAGCATCTTGAAGTTGAAGGAGCGGTCTTGCTGGTGAAAGACGACGCGGACTGCTTACCAAGTTGACATGCACTGCATTTCTCAGGATGGTGGTCAGCCACTTTGGGTAAACCACGAACGAGGTTTTCCCTACCAATCTTTGCAAGATACTTGAAGTTCAAGTGGCTCAACCTCTTGTGCCATAGCCAACTATTTTCGCTCACATTCTTAGCTACAAAACAGAGATTAGTAATACTACATGCAGAATTTAGATCAATAATGTAAATATTACTCTTACGAATCCCTGTGAGTAGGGTGACGCCGGAAATGCTATCCTTGATAAAGCAATTTGATGACGTAAAGTTGCAAAGCATTCCTTTGTCGCAAAATTGAGAAATTGAAAGGAGGTTGTGCTTGAGTCCTTCAACAAGAGAAACCTTCTCAATGGTTAGGTTTCCTCTCCTTATAATGCCATATCCAATGGTCTTGCCTTTGTTGTTGTCACCAAAGGTTACAGACGGACCACTTGCTTCAACGACATCTTCAAGTACTGATCTATCTCCAAATCATATGTCTTGAGCGGCTACCGTCAAGATACCATTCATTATCCTTGGAGTGACCACCATGAAGCAGAGGACCTGAAATGTAAACATTAAGAACGAGGTCCCCTTTATTCCTTGGGTCCCGAAGTTAGCAACCCTTACGACCCACACCCGCTTGGAGAAGGAGGTTTACTCTTCCCGGCATTGGATGTGAACCGCAAAAGGCATTCTCGCAGCCTTGTGACCTAAACCATCACACACGTAACATTTATAATAGCTACAAGCTTCATGAGGTTTTACTAACTCCTTACTCTTCTTAGGAGTTGCATGCGGTTTGGGACAAGGAAGCGGTTTGGGAGGAGCGGTTCCACTAAGAGTCCGCCGAGATAAAGGGAACAGGCTTTGGTTTGACCACGTATTTCCGGGAATACTATTCTCCGCTTTTGAAGGCAAGAGGAGCGGTCGAAGAAGATGCGCGGTCGACTCGGAGTTGGGCAAAGACCACTTTTTCCACCAGGAGCGGTTGGAGCAGGTATGCGACCAATTCCATAAGACATTTCCTCTTCGTGCTTCCACGTAATCCTTAGGTTTCAACACAGAATTCTTTCCATATTGCTTTCCTTTTGGGTAGACATAATTAACTTGTCGTCCTTTACCCTTTCCTTTAGCATGCTTCCCTTTAGGAATTTTTTTAGTTAGTTCCAAAATTTCCTCATCCTTTTCACTCGAGGATGCACACTTCTCCTCTTCCTCAGATCCAAATCCTAGGCCTTCCTTAATTCCAGGAGGAACTTGGGAGTCCATGATTTTATCCTTGGTGGATTGAGACTTGAGCCACGAATCAATAATCTTTTGGAGATCGTGATTTGGGTTACCAAGTCATCATTCGGAGTTGAAGTGCAGCAACCTTAGTTTCAAGGATGCGGTTACGATCAACAAGAGGAGTCATACTTCGATTTGGTCCTTAAGATTTGAAATTTCGGACTTCATCACGCTTTTCTCCGTCTTGTATGCATTAAGTTCATCATGAGCTAAGCTTAAGGCTTTCTTAAGATTAGAGAATTGATGGATCACCGTTTCAGCTTCCTTGAACATCCTTTCATGTTCCATGGGAGAAACCTCTTCCACCACCTTTTTCAAAATTTTCTTCTTTGGAATTGTTTTTGAAGGTGGAGCATTTGTAGGAGGAAAAATGGGACGTGAATACGAGCAATTTCCTATCTTAATGCTAGGAGTAAGTTTGATATTTTCATCCAACGTAAAATTTGGAAGTTTTGTAGAAACCTCTTTTTCTTCCATATCTTGCGACTCGATTGACTCGTAATCCGACTCATCGGAAGCGTCCGCAATTAAGCGCAGATTAACCTCTTCGGTTTCATCATCACTTCCATCATCGAACTGCTTTCAATCCAAGTAGCCAATTCCTTGGAATTCTCTTCCTCCTCAAAGCAACCATTCCCTTGCGACGAGAAAATTTCGCAGAGAGGTTTTCTTTTTCATGTATTCATATTTAGGCCGTGGACACTCGGATGCAAAGTGACCTGGTTTTCTACAATTGTAGCAAACTAGATCACTCTTTTTCTTTGTATCTCCAAATTCTTAGAAAACGTTGCAGGAGGTTTGCATTTTGAAAATGATTTTGTGAAAGGTTTTGAGGATTTTCTAAATTTTTGAAATCTTTTCACAAACATGGCAAAATCATCATCATCCATCTCAATGAGTGATGAGGTTGATATGGAAGGATCTGCAGTTTGATTGGATGTAGATGGTTTCTCCTCATGTTCCACGACGGACATGGATAGCGATTCGGTTTTCCCTTCAATCTCTTCAATATGATTTAATTTTAATTCATAGACTCTAAGATTGGCGTACAAGTTACTTAACGACCAAGTACCCAAAACTTTGGAGTCTTCTAAAGAGGTAGCCTTATTTACCCATTTAGAACCTAAATGTATAGGAAAGTCATATTGATTTCCTTATCGGTTAAAGTTTTGCCAAGAGATCTACAAGCATTAACTACCTCAACATATCGGTCCTAGGTTTGACGCAAGGTTTCGTTGGATTTTCTGTTGAAGTTGTTGTATGATCTTTCAACAAAGATATAATTTGCTTTCCTTGCATTCGTCATCACCTTCGAGGTAGCTCTCAATGGCATCCCACATCTCGCTTTGCGGTTTTGAGGTACATCACTTTCTCAGAGTTGATACGGGGAGGGTTCCGTAAATGATGTGCCTAGCCTTGTCAGTCCAAGGCAACCAATCTCTTCTCTTCATCCGACCACTCATCTTTTGGCTTTTTGACTTCGGAGTTTCAAACATTGGTGGTTGCATCGTTGTTAGCCTTCATTGGAATTAGAGGTCCATTGATCACGCACTCCACCAGCATTTCATCTATAGTTTCCAAATGAATAAGCATTCGGCACTTCCAAATGTCAAAGTGGTCTTCGTCCAAGATTGGAATGTGTGAATAGTTAACAGTAGTCATTGTCTTTGTATTTGCCATATCGAATTGGCACACAAGCTGTTAAGCTTGAAAAACAGTGATTTTAAAATGTGTTAGCTCTGATACCACTTGTTGGTCCCAAAGGTGGCAACAAAGGTGAAAATACAGCTAAAGGGGGGGTGAATAGCTGTTTAAAATTTTTCGCCCTCTTTTAAAAACAAAACCTCTTGCTTACAAAATCCTCTTGCAGTTGATAATATACTGTAAGTGATAATGTAAAATGCACAGCGGAATAATAGAGTATAAGCGGTTTGAGAGGCGATTTGTAAAACGCGGTTTTGCTAGGCGGTTTTGGTAAGAGCAGTTTTACAAACACGTGTATTTTTGACAATGTTAACTCCAAACACTATTTCACAATAATGAATAACTAAAATAAGATCAAACAGAGATAGAGATAAATAATTAGTAATCACAGGAAATATAAATGCAGAAATATAAGAACAAGTGATTTGGAGTGGTTCAATCGATAAACGATCTACGTCCACTACCAAGATGGTTAGTCTTGGATTTCTAAGAGAGATTTTATATTAAGTATTTGAGAGATTACAAAGTACAATAAAATCTTTTCTATGAAGAACAAATCCTAGACTATAACCAGTGTATCTCAAATGTATAAACTATGTGTTTAAACAAGTGAGGTGTGTGTGTGTGTTCAAGATCAAGGCTCTTTAAATCTGTGAGATGTAGAGCTCAATGATTCTTGAATGTGTTAAGGCTTGATTTCTGGGCTGGGGAATATTTCTTGAAGTATGAAGATGAAGATTCAAAGGACTAAGAATTTCAAGCGTAGCTTCAACTTCTTATGAACACAGCAATTTCTCAATTTTTCAAGCAATCTTCAAATGGTGAAGATTAGGGGTATTTATACCCAAGCATCAAGAAACTAGCCGTTGGATACAGCTGTGTAAGGACAGTCCTTGATGCAATCCCATTGGTCCACAGCAACCACTTTTGTCCTTAGGTACAGCAATTGCAGATAAAGCTGATCAGGCTCCAGCTGCAAGCAATGAGGTTAGGACACCTGTCACCTTTTTAAGATCCTTGCAGATCTTCTCTGACATTGAATCACGTGACAAGATTTGGTGGTTGACTTTTGATATTGCTGACGTGGATTCCAACGGATAAAAAGTGGTTCACTTCAAGTAGCCAATCATTGGATGCGGTTGGTGAGGAGCGGTTAGGACCATGCGGTTTGCTACACCAGGAGGTTGCACAGATGCGGTTGCACATGAACTGCACAGGTGCGGTTCAAGAGCGGTTACACTGCAGTTGGTTCAAGAGGCAGATTCAAAGGAGAAATACACATGCGGTTACATGTGCGGTTCATAGGGGCGGTTTTGAATACTGCTGGAACTGCAACCTCATATCCAATGAGTCTTATGCCAGTCTTCAAGCCTAAATTTAACCTATGCTATAAAATGGACTTAGCTAAAAATTGAAGTCTAAGCTTCATTACATAGGGTCCTAAAGTCTTTAAAATAGACAGGAGGTTATGGTATCAATCAAATCTAATACAAAATAGGAGGGTTAAAACATGCATACCCAACACAGGAGCGGGCTGTATCTTTTATACGGCAGTGCCTTGCGGATGAGGTGGTGTATCACGTGATCGATGAAGAATCACTGACGAAGGTTTGGGAGATTTTGGAGGCCAGGTATATGTCAAAATCTTTGTCGAACAAGTTGCATCTAAAACAAAGGTTGTATGGGCTTAAGATGGCAGAGGGTTCGGACCTTGAATCTCACATCCACACGTTTAATCAAATACTCAACGATTTGGTTAGGGTGGAGGTGACGTTTGAGGAGGAGGACAAGGCGTTGATGCTGTTGAATTCGTTGCCGTCTTCTTCAACATACGAAAACCTTGTTACTACGTTGACTTGGGGGAAAGATACTGTGGCGTTGCAACCGGTCACAGAAGCTCTTCTAGCTTTTCATAAATGGAAGAAGTCCGCTGATGAACCTGTGGGTGAGGGGTTATTTGTGAAGGAAAATCAGGAACGTGGGAGATCCCAGTTCCGGGATAACTCGCAGAGGCTGAATTCTCGTTCGCAGTCAAGGAAGAAGTACAAGGGGAATTGTTTCATGTATTGGCAGAAGGGGCATAAGAGGCAGAATTTTCCAGAGAAGGGGAACGGTAAAGGCAAAGAGGGATCTTCAAAGTCAGTTAATGTGGTTGAAGACTGCTCAGAGAATGTGGATGGTGATATACTCACGACTTCATCAGCTGTAGAGCACCCGACAGATGGCTGGATTCTAGATTCAGCATGTTCGTTTCACGTGACGGCGAATCGTGATTGGTTCGATACCTACAGGTCAGTTAATTCTGGTATAGTTACTATGGGTAATGGTGCTACTTGTAAAATTGCAGGCATAGGAACTATAAGAATTAAGATGTATGATGGTGTGGTTAGAACGTTATGTGATGTTAGACATGTTCCGGAGGTTTCAAAAAATCTGATTTTATTGGGTACCTTGAATGCTAACAGTATGACCTATAAAGCACAAGGTGGAGCATTGAAAGAAGTGAAGGGTTCTATGGTTGTGATGAAAGGTGAGAAGGGCTCTAAGAACATTTACAGGTTGCTAGGAAGCACAGTTGTAGGTGGAGTCACATCTGTTGAGTCTGAGGTTGATACTGATGCCCTTCTATGGCATATGAGGCTTGGTCACATGGGTGAAAGAGGGATGCGGGAACTTCATAAACGAAAGTTGTTGAAGGGTGTGAAAACTTGTAAACTGGAGTTTTGCAAGTATTGTGTTCTTGGAAAGCAGAACAAGGTGCAATTCAAGACGAGTAAGCATACAACAAAGGGAATTCTCGATTATGTTCATTCAGATGTGTGGGGGCCGGTTAGAACATAATCTAGAGGTGGACATTATTACTTTGTGACATTTGTTGATGATTTTTTGAAGAAGGTTTGGGTTTACTTCATGAGGCACAAGTCAGAAACTTTTGAGAAGTTCAAGGTGTGGAAAGCTGAAGTGGAAAATCAAACGGGGCGAAAAATCAAGTGTTTGAGAAGTGATAATGGGACAGAGTACACAGATGGCGAGTTCAAGAAGTTCTGTAGAGAGCATGGAATCAAGAGGCACTACAGAGTACGCAAGACACCACAGCAAAATGGTGTGGCTGAAAGGATGAATAAAACTATTGCGGAAAGGGCTAGGTGTCTACGATTCAATGAGGGGTTAGCAAAGAATTTTTGGGCTGATGCGGTGAGTATGTCATATTTCTTGATAAACAGATCACCCAGAGTCTCTTTGGATAACAAATTTGCGGAGGAGGTATGGACGGGTAATGAGGTAGACTTCACTGATAGCTGGGTGTTTGGGTGTCCATCCTATGTGCATATTCCTGGTGAAGAGAGGTCGAAGCTTGACACAAAGTCAAAACAGTGTGTCTTTCTCGGGTATGAAACAGGTGTGAATGGATACAAGCTTTGGGATCCCAAGTCAAGCAAGGTGGTGATCAGTAGGGATGTAGTCTTTGATGAAAAGGCTATATTGAAGTGTACTCAAGATGATAAAGAGAAGGTGCCAGAAAGCAAAAGGAGCGAGAAGAAAGTCATTGAGGTGGAGTTACATGAGGATGAAACTGATGCGGATCTCACTCTTCTGGATTCAGAGGTAACTACACAGGAAACTGAAGCGGCTAGTACTTCAGTTGGGAGACCTAAGAGAGTAATCAAGCCACCGATCAGGTATGGATTTGAAGACATGGCTTCGTATGTTCTTGTTCTTATTAGTGGAGACCCAAGAAATTTTAAGGAGGCAATAAATAGTCCGGAAAAGTATAAATGGGTAACTGCTATGGCGGAGGAGATGGAGTCATTGTACAAGAACAATACATGGGATTTGGTGGAGCTTCCTAAAGGGAAGCGTGCTATTGGTTACAAGTGGGTTTTCAAGCGTAAGGAAGCAGTATCAGAAAAAGAGGGGGAAAAGTTCAAGGCTCGGTTGGTAGCAAAGGGGTACTCGCAGCGAGAGGGGGTGGATTATAATGAGATTTTTTCGCCTGTTGTGAGACACACTTCCATTCGAATTGTGTTGGGTCTTGTAGAGCATTATGATTTGGTGTTGGATCAGATAGATGTGAAAACTGCGTTTCTACACGGTGAGTTGGATGAGCAGATTTTCATGGAGCAACCACATGGGTTCACGGAGCCCGGGCAGGAGCGTTTGGTTTGTAGAATGAAGAAGTCACTTTATGGGCTGAAACAGTCTCCGAGGTAGTGGTATACGAGGTTTGACTCCTACATGGTATGTATTGGCTACAAGCGTTGTGAGTATGATTGCTGCGTTTATGTGAAGAGCCTTGATGATGGCTCATGTATTTTTCTGTTACTGTATGTGGATGATATGCTTATTGCGGGTAGAAGTAAGAATGAGGTCAATAAGTTGAAGGCCTTGTTGAGTAGAGAGTTTGACATGAAGGATTTGGGGGAAGCCAAGAAGATTCTTGGGATGGAGATTCGCCGAGACAGGAAATCTAGGAGATTGTGGTTGTCTCAAGCCGGCTATGTGGAGAAGGTGTTGGAGAGGTTCAATATGCGGGATGCAAAACCTGTGAAGACACCATTGGCGAGTCATTTTAATTTATCTGCCTCAGATTCCCCGAGTTCTACTGAAGAGATTCAGAATATGTCGAAGGTTCCCTATGCAAGCGCAGTGGGATGTCTCATGTATGATATGGTTTGGACTAGGCCAGATTTGGCGCAAGCCATTAGTGTGGTTAGAAAGTATATGGCGAATCTGGGTAAACAGCATTGGAAAGCAGTTAAGTGGGTTCTAGATACACTAAGGGCACTATGGATTATGGCATTATGTTTGGAGGTAAGAGTGAGGAGCTTTCTGTTGTGGGATATGTTGATTTAGATTATGCGGGTGACTTGGATCGGAGGAGGTCGACTACGGGATATGCATTTACTCTTGCAGGTGGTCCTATATGTTGGAGGTCTATGATTCAGTCCATCATTGCATTGTCTACAACGGAAGCGGAGTACATGGCAGCGGTTGAAGCTGCAAAGGAAGCCTTATGGCTTCGGGGTTTGGTCAACGAATTGGGCATTCAACAAGGTGGAGTGAAGTTTCTTTGTGACAGTCAAAGCGCGATATTTCTAGCGAAGAATCACATTTATCATCAACGGACGAAACACATTGATGTGCGGTTTCACAAGATTCGGGAGTTGATTGATATGGGTGAGGTTGTGTTAGAGAAGGTTCACACTACGGAGAATGCTGCTGATATGTTGACGAAGCCGATTACTACTGACAAGTTCAAGCATTGTTTGGATTTGTTACACATCTCTAGCTGTTAGAGATGGGGAGGTTCAAGCTGGTTCCTTGTATCTTCTGTTGGGTTGGGTGAACACTCGCCAAGGTGGAGATTGTAGGATATGGCTCGTGATTCTGTTGCTTTGAGACGGACGCCTGGTGTAGGACGGGGCGGGCGCCTGGCGTGCCGTAGCTGGGAGTCTTGGATGGCAGCTTCGAGGCGGCCGCATGACATTGGCGAGGTGGGCGCATCAGGGGCCGAAGATGTGGCTGAGGCTGGAATGTCGCCAGGCGGGCGCCTGGGTTATCTTGGGGCGGGCACCTCAAGGTGACGGGGTGGGTTTTGGACCTACGGGCTTTTGTGTTAGTTTTCATAGTTGGGTTAGGGTTTGTGTCTTATATAAATATAGATTGTAACCCTATATGGAACTGTATGATACATTGCACATATAATACAAAGGCAAGGTTCAAAACCCCAATCAATTTACATCTCTTTTCTCTTTCGATTTCTCAATTGCTTGTGTGTTCTTGGGTTATTGTTTAATTGCTTCCCCTGCAATTGCACAACAGTTTTATTTTGAGAATGTAGGTGAGATAAACGATTAATTAAGATATATTTATTGTTGTATGTATATGTTAAGATATCTTCAATACGGAAATCAAAAAGACGGAGATTAAAGCGATGTATGCCGAAGCAAATCTCCTTAAGACAATATTTCGCCTCTGTAATTGTGCAAACCGATCGATGGCGAATGTCTCTCAAGATACAACGCTTTTTACCAAGAGTTAGTGTGCACTTTAACCAACCTTGACGGGCGAACCAAATTCAGACTTGCTCTTAGTCTTCGAACTTTTGAAGAACGAACGATAAACAAACACTTTGAATGAGGGAGAGAGAGAATTGGATTCTTGAACAAAGATTGTAACTTGGATTTGATAATAACATGATTGGATTACTTGATGACTGAATGAAGGAATAGGGATCTATATATAGGGTAGATTGAGTCAGTTTTGACTGTTTCACAAAAGTCACAACCCTCCAATCTAGCACATGTTCGGACATCAATCTGAACAGACAGCAATTGCTCGGCCGAGCACCATTGGTGCCTCGCCCGAGCATAGACTAGTTTCTCAGACTAGCACTTTGGTGCCTCGCTTGAGCAGAAGTTAACAGAAGAATCAAGTCTCTGGACAGTCTTGCTCGGCCGAGCAGTTCATAGAATTTGAACTTTCGTGACTTTTAGACTTCTTGTTGACTTTTCAATTCACCCTAATATTCACCAATATTCCAACAATCCCCCACATGAATAGAAGAAGTCGACACGGAAAAGAAAGAAGAAAAAGAGCATAGCTGAGAAATAAATGCATCAAGATAGGTGGCTTTCGCTTTAAACCTTCTTTAGTAAGAATCTATCGAGCTTACTTGGCTGATCAGTGTACGTAACGTATTGAACTGTCAGATGTTATTGTAAGCTTAAACAATAGACCAAACACATTTAATCCTCATATCAGATTTTGGTTCTCTATTGTGTTCATTATTTCGGCCCTGAACTTTCTTGGTTCTGCGAGTGCTTTAGAGAATTTGCCTAATTAAAATTCTCAACGAACCGGCCATGTTCACACTAACATAGGTGATGTGCTATAAAGAGTATCCTACATTACCCCACTTGTACTAAGTTACAAGATATAGTCATCATTAAAAGTAATAGCTTAACCTCTACCAATTTGTAGGCAGCACTTTTTGCATCATAGAAATGGGATGAAGATAAACTTCCAAGTGCTTCCCTCAAATCAATCATGACTTGTTTTTCCTATTGAACCTAGTCCGTGGGATCTCCAGGTACAAAGGTTAGGTTTCCATCAAGTTGATTTAGATTTGTTTAGGCTTTAGCCCCATTTCTTCTGATGCACAGTTTATTCTCTCCTTAGATAAACCTTTAGTAAATGGATCCGCTAAGTTATCCTTTGATCGCACGAAATATATCGAAATTGTTCCGTTGGAGAGTAACTGTCTAACGGTGTTATGTCTACGACGTATGTGTCGAGATTTGCCGTTGTATATAAAATTCTCCGCCCTTGCTATAGCTGCTTGATTATCACAATGTATACATATATAGCAGGCACGGGTTTTGGCCAGAGCGGAATATCTTCTAAAAAATGTCTAAGCCATTCGGCTTCTTCACCAGCTTTATCTAAAGCAATAAACTCAGATTCCATCGTTGATCGAGCTATACATGTTTGCTTAGAAGATTTCTATGATATGGCACCTCCATCGAGAGTAAATACATAGCCACTAGTAGACTTGGATTCATCTGTATCAGATATCCAATTTGCATCACTATATCCTTCAACTACCGGAGGATAATTGCTATAGTGCAATGGATACTCTCTAGTTCATTTTATATATCATAAAACTCTTAATAATGTGTTCCAATGCTCATTATTAGGATTACTAGTAAAACGACTTAGCTTACTTACAGCATAAGCTATATCCGGTCTTGTGCATTGCATCAAGTACATTAGGCTTCCAATGATTTGAGAATACTCTAATTGTTGCTTCGCATTTCTAGTATTCTTATGAAGAACTATAAGGGGCAGAAATGGATCATTAGTTTCTTAAATTTCATTAGAATTAAATCTCTCAATCATTTTATCAACATAATGTGTTTGAGATAAACTAATTCCATTGGAGGTTCTTGAGACTTTCATTCCCAAGATTACATCTGCTTCACCCATATCTTTCATATCAAAGTTATTGGTAAACATTTTCTTTGTTTTATTTATAACATCAATGTCATGACCAAATATGAGCATGTCATCTACATATAAACAAATAAATACATATGTGTTACCAAATTTATTTGAGTATACACATTTATCACATTCATTTGTGATAAAACCATTCCTAATCATGACATTGATTGTCAAATTTTTCATGCCATTGTTTAGGAGCTTGCTTCAAGCCATACAAGGACTTATAACAAGTTTGCATACCTTGTGCTCTTGTCCTTTTACTTTGAAGCCTTCGGGCTGCTCCATGTAAATTTCTTCACAAGAGATTAATGGCAAGCCTTCGGACTTATAACAAAGATTGTAACTTGGATTTGATAATAACTTGATTGAATTACTTGATGACTGAATGAAGGAATAGGGATCTATATATAGGGTAGATTGAGTCAGCTGTGACTGTTTCACAAAAGTCACAACCCTCCAAGCTAGCACATATTCGGACATCAATCAGAACAGACAGCAACTGCTCGGCCGAGCACCATTGGTGCCTCGCCTGAGCATAGGCTAGTTGCTCGGCCGAGCACTTTGGTACCTCGCCCGAGCAGAAGTTAACAGAAGAATCAAGTCTCTGGACAGTTATGCTCGGCCAAGGCTTATGCCTTGCTCGGCCGAGCAGTTCATAGAATTTGAAATGTCGTGACTTTTAGACTTCTTGTTGAATTTTCAATTCACCCCAATATTCACCAATATTCCAACATTTAATACTTTAATGATTAAACTATTAGTAATAATTGTTTTTCTTAAATTTGTGAAAAGTGTTATGACTGTTATTTTGAAACTGAGGGAGTAGTACATAATTTATATAGCAATTAAATCGATGTTGAGATCATTTTTATTGATGAAAGTTATTTTGATCGTTTATACTGAAAATCTAACGTCGTTTTCTTTCCTTTTTTTTAAAAAAAAAATTATTATTGTTACAAAACGTCTTCAAAGTATATATTCCATGAAGAACCATACAAGATACATAAAATAAAAGAGTCGGTCTATAGAGAAACGCATTTCTCCATAACTTATGGAGAAACGTGTTCTGGATATCCAGAAGCTTTGGAATGGATATCCAGAAAAAAAGATTTGGGGCAAAGGCCAAGGCCAAATTTCTGATTCTGGATATCACTTTCATAAGGTTCTGGATATCCAGAAGCCTTGGGACGAATATCCAGAAGCTTTGGAAAGGATATCCAGAAAAAAAGATTTGGGGAAAAGGCCAAGGCTAAGGCCAAATTTCTGATTTTGGATATCACTTTCATAAGGTTCTGGATATCCAGAAGTCTTGGGACGGATATCCAGAAGCTTTGGAAAGGATATCCAGAAAAAAGATTTGGGGCAAAGGCCAAGGCCAAGGCCAAATTTCTGATTCTGGATATCACTTTCACAAGGTTCTGGATATCCAGAAGCCTTGGGACGGATCTCCAGAAAAAAGAGCCTGCATTGTCGCGCGACAAGTCGGGCCCCGTTTCTCCATAAATTATGGAGAAACGCATTTCTCCCCAGATTTTACGAAAATAAAAATATAAACAGACATAAAATCACCATTTATTTCAAAGTAGTAACTCTTAAAGAGAGGGTTGTACACGGAACGTAATTGTGTTGTCTAATGTGCATACATGGAAGATGGAACATCAAAGGTTAATGAATAAAGTCTAATAAAGTAGTACATGTATCTCTTAAAGGATAAGTTAGATATCATGAAAAGTCATTCTAGAATTATTTTATGTCTAGTATAAATAGTCATGTAATTGTTGATGCAAAGTATGAGTTGAGAAATACAAAATATAGTTTCTCTTCTACATCTCCTACTCCATTTCTCTCCATATAATTTCAGCCCTTATAATTCATTCTTTACTACCTTCCGATCCCAACAAGTGGTATCAGAGCTTCGGTTCTGTTGAAGATAGTTAAAAAAAAATTCAGTTTGTCAATATGGCGAACTCGAGTGATTCACCTCCTATTCCAATATTTGCCGGTGAGAATTACGATCATTGGGTCGTGAAGATGAGAACAATCTTTATTTCCAAAGATTTGTGGGAATACATTGAAGATGGTTTTGAAGAACCCGAAAATCCGAGGGCATTGGATGATGCAGGAAAGAAGAAATTGAAGGAGGATCGAAAAAAGGATGCAAAGGCTCTCTCATTTCTCCAACAAGGTGTCTCAACGGAGTTGTTTTGCAAGAATTATGGGAGAAACCACTTCTAAAGAAGCATGGGAGATTCTAGAAAGGGAGTTCCAAGGCGATTTGAAGGTAAAAAATGTTAATCTTCAAACTTTTAGGAGAGAGTTGGAGAATTTGAAAATGAAAGAGAATGAAAGTATTAAGGATTATTATACTAGAGTGACGGATATCATTAATCAAATGCGAGGGCTTGGTGAAGCGGTTGAAGATAGTAGAGTTGTTGAAAAAATTCTTGTTAGTTTGCCTCCTAAATTTGATGCTATGGTGTCTATTATTGAGGAAACTAAGGATATTGCTTCCTTGACCGTTCAAGAGTTGATGGGCTCTTTAAAGGCTCATGAGAAGAGGTTAGAAAGACACTCCGAAAAGTCAATAGAGAGTGCTTTCCAATCTAAGCTCAATTTGGGTGAGAAAGTTTTTGAAAAAAATGGTGAAAGTAGTGATAAAAAAGGAGAATCATTTAGAGGTGGTAGAAATGGTGGCGGCCAAGGTAGAGGTAGTGGTAGAGGCTTTTGAGGAGGTGGAAGACATAATTTTGATGGGGGTAGACAAAATTTTGAGCGTGGTGGAAATTCACAAAATTCTCAAGGTAGTAAAATTTGTGGAAAAAGTGGTCATAGTATTGATGATTGTTGGTTCAAAGGCAAGCCAAAGTGTTATCGTTGTAAAAAATTTGGGCATAAGGAGAAGGAGTGTAGGGTGAAAAATCCACAACAAACGGAAAATTTTTTGGAGGAAAAAGAAAGTGAAGGTAATATGTTTTATGCTTGTCAAAGTGCAACGGAGTACAAGAATGATGTGTGATATTTGAATAGCGGTTGTAGCAATCATATGACCGGAGATAAATCAATTTTTGTGGATATGGATACTTCCATAAATTCACAAGTGAAGATGGGAAATGGAGCTATGGCAAAGGCGCAAGGAAAGGGTACAATTTGTGTGCAAACAAAGAAGGGGTCCAAGTATATTCATGATGTTTTGCTTGTTCCGGAGTTGGATCAAAATTTGTTGAGTGTGGGGCAGCTTGTGGAGCATGGTTACATGGTGAATTTCAAAGATAATTGTTGCAAGATTTTTGACAAAAATGATACGCAACAGTTGGTTGCTTGTATCAAGATGGAGAGAAATCGAAGTTTTCCGCTTATTTTCAAGTACGGTGAAAATATGGCTTTAAAAGCTCACATTCTTGAAGATTCGTGGTTGTGGCATAAAAGACTTGGGCATTTGAATTTTCATAGTCTCAAGATGCTTCAACAAAAGAACATGGCTCAAGGTCTTCCAAAGATTGAGGAGGTTCATGGAGTATGTGAAGGATGTGCTCTTGGGAAACATCATCGTGAATCTTTTTCGAAAGGTGGAGCATGGCGTGCAAAGGAAAAATTGGAGCTTGTTCATACGGATGTGTGTGGTCCAATGGAAAATCCAACTCATGCCAACAATAGGTACTTTATTCTCTTTATTGATGATTTTACTCGCATGACTTGGGTTTACTTCATGAAGCAAAAATCTGAGGTGTTCTACATTTTTAAGAAATTTAAGGCTCTAGTTGAAAAAAAAAAGCAGACATTTTATTAAATTTCTTAGAAGTGATAGAGGCAAAGAATATAATAATAATGAGTTTGACAAGTTTTGTGAGGATGAAGGGATTGATAGGCAACTCACAGTTCGTTATATTCCGCAACAAAATGGAGTAAGTGAACGGAAGAATCAAACAGTTGAAGAAATGAGCAAGTCTATGCTTCATGCAAAAGGATTGCCAAAGAGTTTTTGGGGTGAAGCTGTGAATACGGCTGTGTACTTGATTAATAGAAGTCCCACAAAGGCCTTGTACAACAAAACACCATTCGAATCTTGGAGTGGAAGAAAGCCATCATTGAGGCACTTGAAGGTGTTCGGGTGTATATGCTATTCGCAGGTTTCGAAAGAAAAAAGAAGAAAGTTGGATGAAGCAAGTGAAAAGTGTATCTTTATTGGGTACATTTCCATGTCTAAAGGCTATCGAGTTTGGAGCTTGAAAGATAACAAAGTGTTGATCAGTCGAGATGTGTTGTTCGATGAAAATGCTTCTTGGGACCGGAAGAAAAAGGGAACTAAAAATAGTGAAGTTTTTCAAGATAATAGTGAAAGTGATGTTGAAAATGAAGATGAAAATGTTGAAGAAGAAGTTCATTCTGTTCCAAATGAAAGTCCACCAGATTCACCAAATAATTCAAGTCCAAGTTCAAGTTCATTTACTCCCAGTTCTGCAGGAAGAAGGGGGAGTTTGCAAGAAATAATGGCAAGATGCAACTTTTGTGTCTTGGAACCAGAAAATTTTGAAGAAGCTTTCAAGGAGAAAGATTGGAGAACAACTATGAAAGAGGAGATTCAAGTCATAGAGAAGAACAAGACTTGGGGGAGCTAGTTGAGAAGCCGAAAGAAAAGGAGATCATTGGAGTGAAATGGGTCTACAAAGTGAAGTTGAATCCGGATGGTTCAGTCAAGAGAAAGAAGGCAAGGTTGGTGGCTAAAGGCTATACACAACAGCCCAGAGTTGATTTTAATGAAACTTTTGCTCCGGTGGCTAGGCTTGATACCATTCGAGCTCTTATTTCAATAGAAGCCCAAAAATCATAGAAGCTCTACCAATTGGATGTTAAATCAGCCTTTTTGAATGGATAATTGGAGGAAGAAATCAATGTGGAGCAGCCACAAGGTTTCATGCACAAAGGTGAAGAGAACAAAGTGTACAAGTTGAAGAAGGTGTTGTACGGGTTGAAGCAAGCACCTCGTGCTTGGTATAGCAATATTGACTCTTATTTTGCTCAAAAGGGGTTCGAGAAGAGCAAAAGTGAGCCAACTTTGTTCGTGAAAACAGAATGTACATCTATTCTCATTGTTGCTCTTTATGTTGATGATTTGCTTTATACCGGTAACAATGAGAAGATGATTCTTGATTTTAAGAAGGATATGATGGAAAAATATGAGATGAATGATATGGGTTTGCTAAATCATTTTCTTGGTATGGAAATTTATCAAAATAAAGATGGTGTATTTATTTGCCAAAAGAAGTATGCTGAAAATATTTTGGCAAAGTTTGGGATGGATGATTGCAATCCTACGGCAACACCTCTCATTGTGAGTGAGAAGTTGTTGAAAGATGATGGTGCGAAAAAGGTTGATGCCTCTCTCTATAGGAGTTTTGTTGGAAACTTATTGTACCTCACGGCTACAAGGCCGGATATAATGTTTGGTGCAAGTTTGTTGTCAAGATTTATGCAAGATCCAAGTCAAAACCATTTTGGAGCGGCAAAGAGATTGTTGAGATATATTAGGGGAACTACAAATTTTGGCATCAAGTATGAGAAGAATCCAAGTGTGAAGTTGTTTGGTTATTGTGATAGTGATTGGGGAGGTTGTGTTGATGATATGAAGAGCACCTCAGGTTATGCATCTTCACTTGGTTCGGGTATGGTTTCTTGGTCTTCAAAGAAACAAAAATAGTGGCTCAATCATCAGCCGAAGCTGAGTATGTTTCAGCTGCTATAGCTACTTCTCAAGCTATATGGTTGAGAAGAATTTTGGAGGATGTTGGTGAGTGTCAAAAGAATGCTACTACAGTTTTTTGTGACAATAAATCTGCAATTGCTATGGTGAAGAATCCAATTTATCACAGTCAGACTCGTCATATTGCAATTAAACATCATTTCATTCGAGAAGCCATTGAAGAAGGTGAGATCGAGCTCAACTATTGCAAGAGTGAGGAGCAAGTGGCGGACATTTTTACAAAGGCACTTTCTAGAGAAAAGTTTCAACAATTAAGGGAGCTTCTTGGAGTTGTGGCAGCACATTAAGGGGGAGTATGTTGTCTAATGTGCATACATGGAAGATGGAACATCAAAGGTTAATGAATAAAATCTAATAAAGTAGTACATGTATCTCTTAAAGGATAAGTTAGATATCATGAAAAGTCATTCTAGAATTATTTTATGTCTAGTATAAATAGTCATGTAATTGTTGATGCAAAGTATGAGTTGAGAAATACAAAATATAGTTTCTCTTCTACATCTCCTACTCCATTTCTCTCCATATAATTTCAGCCCTTATAATTCATTCTTTACTACCTTCCGATCCCAACAAGTGGTATCAGAGCTTCGGTTCTGTTGAAGATAGTTAAAAAAAATTCAGTTTGTCAATATGGCGAACTCGAGTGATTCACCTCCTATTCCAATATTTGCCGGTGAGAATTACGATCATTGGGTCGTGAAGATGAGAACAATCTTTATTTCCAAAGATTTGTGGGAATACATTGAAGATGGTTTTGAAGAACCCGAAAATCCGAGGGCATTGGATGATGCAGGAAAGAAGAAATTGAAGGAGGATCGAAAAAAGGATGCAAAGGCTCTCTCATTTCTCCAACAAGGTGTCTCAACGGAGTTGTTTTGCAAGAATTATGGGAGAAACCACTTCTAAAGAAGCATGGGAGATTCTAGAAAGGGAGTTCCAAGGCGATTTGAAGGTAAAAAATGTTAATCTTCAAACTTTTAGGAGAGAGTTGGAGAATTTGAAAATGAAAGAGAATGAAAGTATTAAGGATTATTATACTAGAGTGACGGATATCATTAATCAAATGCGAGGGCTTGGTGAAGCGGTTGAAGATAGTAGAGTTGTTGAAAAAATTCTTGTTAGTTTGCCTCCTAAATTTGATGCTATGGTGTCTATTATTGAGGAAACTAAGGATATTGCTTCCTTGACCGTTCAAGAGTTGATGGGCTCTTTAAAGGCTCATGAGAAGAGGTTAGAAAGACACTCCGAAAAGTCAATAGAGAGTGCTTTCCAATCTAAGCTCAATTTGGGTGAGAAAGTTTTTGAAAAAAATGGTGAAAGTAGTGATAAAAAAGGAGAATCATTTAGAGGTGGTAGAAATGGTGGCGGCCAAGGTAGAGGTAGTGGTAGAGGCTTTTGAGGAGGTGGAAGACATAATTTTGATGGGGTAGACAAAATTTTGAGCGTGGTGGAAATTCACAAAATTCTCAAGGTAGTAAAATTTGTGGAAAAAGTGGTCATAGTATTGATGATTGTTGGTTCAAAGGCAAGCCAAAGTGTTATCGTTGTAAAAAATTTGGGCATAAGGAGAAGGAGTGTAGGGTGAAAAATCCACAACAAACGGAAAATTTTTTGGAGGAAAAAGAAAGTGAAGGTAATATGTTTTATGCTTGTCAAAGTGCAACGGAGTACAAGAATGATGTGTGATATTTGAATAGCGGTTGTAGCAATCATATGACCGGAGATAAATCAATTTTTGTGGATATGGATACTTCCATAAATTCACAAGTGAAGATGGGAAATGGAGCTATGGCAAAGGCGCAAGGAAAGGGTACAATTTGTGTGCAAACAAAGAAGGGGTCCAAGTATATTCATGATGTTTTGCTTGTTCGGAGTTGGATCAAAATTTGTTGAGTGTGGGGGCGCCTTGTGGAGCATGGTTACATGGTGAATTTCAAAGATAATTGTTGCAAGATTTTTGACAAAAATGATACGCAACAGTTGGTTGCTTGTATCAAGATGGAGAGAAATCGAAGTTTTCCGCTTATTTTCAAGTACGGTGAAAATATGGCTTTAAAAGCTCACATTCTTGAAGATTCGTGGTTGTGGCATAAAAGACTTGGGCATTTGAATTTTCATAGTCTCAAGATGCTTCAACAAAAGAACATGGCTCAAGGTCTTCCAAAGATTGAGGAGGTTCATGGAGTATGTGAAGGATGTGCTCTTGGGAAACATCATCGTGAATCTTTTTCGAAAGGTGGAGCATGGCGTGCAAAGGAAAAATTGGAGCTTGTTCATACGGATGTGTGTGGTCCAATGGAAAATCCAACTCATGCCAACAATAGGTACTTTATTCTCTTTATTGATGATTTTACTCGCATGACTTGGGTTTACTTCATGAAGCAAAAATCTGAGGTGTTCTACATTTTTAAGAAATTTAAGGCTCTTGTTGAAAAAAAAAGCAGACATTTTATTAAATTTCTTAGAAGTGATAGAGGCAAAGAATATAATAATAATGAGTTTGACAAGTTTTGTGAGGATGAAGGGATTGATAGGCAACTCACAGTTCGTTATATTCCGCAACAAAATGGAGTAAGTGAACGGAAGAATCAAACAGTTGAAGAAATGAGCAAGTCTATGCTTCATGCAAAAGGATTGCCAAAGAGTTTTTGGGGTGAAGCTGTGAATACGGCTGTGTACTTGATTAATAGAAGTCCCACAAAGGCCTTGTACAACAAAACACCATTCGAATCTTGGAGTGGAAGAAAGCCATCATTGAGGCACTTGAAGGTGTTCGGGTGTATATGCTATTCGCAGGTTTCGAAAGAAAAAAGAAGAAAGTTGGATGAAGCAAGTGAAAAGTGTATCTTTATTGGGTACATTTCCATGTCTAAAGGCTATCGAGTTTGGAGCTTGAAAGATAACAAAGTGTTGATCAGTCGAGATGTGTTGTTCGATGAAAATGCTTCTTGGGACCGGAAGAAAAAGGGAACTAAAAATAGTGAAGTTTTTCAAGATAATAGTGAAAGTGATGTTGAAAATGAAGATGAAAATGTTGAAGAAGAAGTTCATTCTGTTCCAAATGAAAGTCCACCAGATTCACCAAATAATTCAAGTCCAAGTTCAAGTTCATTTACTCCCAGTTCTGCAGGAAGAAGGGGGAGTTTGCAAGAAATAATGGCAAGATGCAACTTTTGTGTCTTGGAACCAGAAAATTTTGAAGAAGCTTTCAAGGAGAAAGATTGGAGAACAACTATGAAAGAGGAGATTCAAGTCATAGAGAAGAACAAGACTTGGGGGAGCTAGTTGAGAAGCCGAAAGAAAAGGAGATCATTGGAGTGAAATGGGTCTACAAAGTGAAGTTGAATCCGGATGGTTCAGTCAAGAGAAAGAAGGCAAGGTTGGTGGCTAAAGGCTATACACAACAGCCCAGAGTTGATTTTAATGAAACTTTTGCTCCGGTGGCTAGGCTTGATACCATTCGAGCTCTTATTTCAATAGAAGCCCAAAAATCATAGAAGCTCTACCAATTGGATGTTAAATCAGCCTTTTTGAATGGATAATTGGAGGAAGAAATCAATGTGGAGCAGCCACAAGGTTTCATGCACAAAGGTGAAGAGAACAAAGTGTACAAGTTGAAGAAGGTGTTGTACGGGTTGAAGCAAGCACCTCGTGCTTGGTATAGCAATATTGACTCTTATTTTGCTCAAAAGGGGTTCGAGAAGAGCAAAAGTGAGCCAACTTTGTTCGTGAAAACAGAATGTACATCTATTCTCATTGTTGCTCTTTATGTTGATGATTTGCTTTATACCGGTAACAATGAGAAGATGATTCTTGATTTTAAGAAGGATATGATGGAAAAATATGAGATGAATGATATGGGTTTGCTAAATCATTTTCTTGGTATGGAAATTTATCAAAATAAAGATGGTGTATTTATTTGCCAAAAGAAGTATGCTGAAAATATTTTGGCAAAGTTTGGGATGGATGATTGCAATCTCACTAATGGGGAAACACCTCTCATTGTGAGTGAGAAGTTGTTGAAAGATGATGGTGCGAAAAAGGTTGATGCCTCTCTCTATAGGAGTTTTGTTGGAAACTTATTGTACCTCACGGCTACAAGGCCGGATATAATGTTTGGTGCAAGTTTGTTGTCAAGATTTATGCAAGATCCAAGTCAAAACCATTTTGGAGCGGCAAAGAGATTGTTGAGATATATTAGGGGAACTACAAATTTTGGCATCAAGTATGAGAAGAATCCAAGTGTGAAGTTGTTTGGTTATTGTGATAGTGATTGGGGAGGTTGTGTTGATGATATGAAGAGCACCTCAGGTTATGCATCTTCACTTGGTTCGGGTATGGTTTCTTGGTCTTCAAAGAAACAAAAATAGTGGCTCAATCATCAGCCGAAGCTGAGTATGTTTCAGCTGCTATAGCTACTTCTCAAGCTATATGGTTGAGAAGAATTTTGGAGGATGTTGGTGAGTGTCAAAAGAATGCTACTACAGTTTTTTGTGACAATAAATCTGCAATTGCTATGGTGAAGAATCCAATTTATCACAGTCAGACTCGTCATATTGCAATTAAACATCATTTCATTCGAGAAGCCATTGAAGAAGGTGAGATCGAGCTCAACTATTGCAAGAGTGAGGAGCAAGTGGCGGACATTTTTACAAAGGCACTTTCTAGAGAAAAGTTTCAACAATTAAGGGAGCTTCTTGGAGTTGTGGCAGCACATTAAGGGGGAGTATGTTGTCTAATGTGCATACATGGAAGATGGAACATCAAAGGTTAATGAATAAAATCTAATAAAGTAGTACATGTATCTCTTAAAGGATAAGTTAGATATCATGAAAAGTCATTCTAGAATTATTTTATGTCTAGTATAAATAGTCATGTAATTGTTGATGCAAAGTATGAGTTGAGAAATACAAAATATAGTTTCTCTTCTACATCTCCTACTCCATTTCTCTCCATATAATTTCAGCCCTTATAATTCATTCTTTACTACCTTCCGATCCCAACAAATTGCAATAATTTCACATTACATGCATTTTATGGTGAATTGATTTTCTCACGACTTCAGTTGCGAGTCTGGGCTTCCTCAGCCGCCTGAGTCGCAGTACCGCAGCAACGTCCAGGGCAGTAACCATACTTGCAGCCACCTCCATGGCCACCACCACCACCGTAATGACCACCACCTTGATTGTATCCACTTCCACCATTGTAGCCACCGCCTCCGCCATTGTATCCACCACCACCACCATACTTGGCATTTTCTACTCCGTTTGCACCTTCAGCTACATCAACTGCGTACATATTAATCTTTTGTAAGTATATCAATAATGTTTGATAGATAATAAATAAATTATAATTGATAAGAACTTCATTACCGTCATCCTTGGAAATGGTGGAAGCCTCGGCCAGTTCTTTAGCAACGACCTCAGAGGAAATGAGGAGAACAATGGCACAAGCAAGGCCAAGGAGAAGATACACTTTAGACGCCATTGATAATAGTTATCTTAAATGAGAGGAGAGAGAGGGGGGGGATGTGTGAGAATGTTAGGGCGATATTGTCTCTATTTATAGAAAGAGCTATAGTAGCTAGGTGGCCCTATTCTGGTTGAGGAGTTGGCTGATTAATGGCCAAACATGCAGATTGGGGAGGCTCTAGTGCCTTAGCCGCGCTGCATTAATATAAATTAACGAACGAAATTTGAGTATCATATATATATACACAAGGAAGATAGTTGCAAATTTCTCCACATATACAAGGGTATTTTTGTAACAGTTTCAGCAGGCTCATCATTAAGGGTATTTTCAAAAATGTATAATTCATGGTATTTGAAAAAAAAAAATTGTCATTAAAATTAGATAAGACTGAATTGATCAAATTTGCATGCAATTCTAATGGGTGTGAGAGAGGTGCACGATTTAAGAGAAACAAATTTGAAATTCAAATTCTCTCTCTATCCTTTTTACTCTCTTCAACCCTCCTCTTCAATTATACACACACATACAAACACGACATCACACATACACACACACACTGACATAAACGAACACACACATAAATCTACTGTAATGAACACCTAAGCACTCACACATAATATATCTAATTTTCTATTTTCTCTTCTTGAAACAGGTTTATTGAGAAGCCGAAATTGATAGGAGAGTATCTTCAATTGAGTCATGGTGTGTGGATTCAAGATCATTTGAGCTCGGAGGTAAATTCTCTCAACTTCTATGAAATTTATTTGAGTTTGATTATTTTGTTTTGGCTTTTGTAGTGGTGATTTTCTTGGGTTAATGGGTGTGGCGGCTACGAGTGGTAGTGGTGGTGGTGGCGATGATGGTGGTTGTGACGTTGGCGGCGGGTTTAGACAGCAGTTGAAAGATCAGGGGGTAATCGAGACATTTTTTATAAACAGGCATGAAAATTTGGAAAAGATATTTTATGTGTAGGATTGGACTGATTTTGCTGAAGAGAGATAGATATATTTTTATTTTCTTTTTAAGAATGTGGGTGGAAAGTGTAGAAGTTCTCATTTCTATTTTTGCCACTCTTCTACTTTACTAGTAATTAGCCCGTGCTTCGCGCGAATTTTTTTAAATTTTCAGGCCTTGTAAAAAAATTGAATTTAGAATTTTACAAATGGGCAAATTGCATTTTCATTCTAGAGAGAGAAACAAAAAGCAAAAGAAGCTCTGCTCTGTAATGGCGGTTCCAAAAATTGGGTTCCTCTTTGTTCCTTCCTTCTTCTAGTGTTCTTCCTCGCCGGAGCTTTCGCTACTGTCAGCAATGTCGTCGATGCCGTACATCCCAGGTGAATTCCTCCCTCTATATCTATATATAATCTTCTCCTCCACGCCATTGAAGCTCGTTTTCGTACTAAACAAATTACAGAAATTTTGAGTAATTTTAAGATTATTTGGTGATTAAATTTTCAGATACTCCATTAATGGAAAAGATCAAAATAGCACTTGAGTAACTCACGTGAGCGGCAAATGTTATGCTATTCGTTAGATTTTTAACGGTTCATCCAAAATTACACCTTATTGCAACAAAAAGACAAACTCAATAATCAACTTGTAACAAAAGCAATTTCGATAACCAATTGAAACATCTCGACAAACTCGGGTAACTAAAATGCAATTTGCCCTTTACAAATTTCAAAAATAGGAGAATTCTGTCTCAAGACAATTTACTAAATATTTCGCGATACACTACATTCTTTGTCCAGCCTGTGTAATCTTCATCATTTTCTAGGTAGAGTATCTTTAGTCCAGCAGGAGTTTTGACCCTAGGAATCCTAAGAACATCTTAAACAATCTCCTCAACAAATGTTGAAGCATCAAGTAAAATGAGAAATTCCCTTTGAACAACACGGAACAATGGCTTGTTGTAGTCCACCATGAAATTCTTAATACTGTAAACAATTCCTTCTGTGAATAGTCCTTCAAAATCAGGAGCAAATTTGCTCTTGATGCTACAGTGAATAGCTTGAGCCTAGCACGTAATCCATTAGTAACTGTTAAGAATCGAAACTTCTCACCTACACGAGGCGCCCGCCTCCCTCTTCTTCATGCGTCCGCCTCACCGACAGAAGCTCTAAGCCTGTTTCTCCACAACGCGAGGCGCCCGCCTCCCTCTTCTCCATGCGACCGCCTCACCGCCCGAGGCTCCATCCTGCTTCTTGCCGTGGCCCGTGCGGCCGCTCCCCTTCGCCGTGCGCCCGCCTCACGCTCGTTATCAACGATCGGTGCCTTCGTCTATTCCACTTCAGTTCATGAACAATCTTAAATTAAATCAATGTACCTTTAGAATTAGAATAGCCTTGAGCTCTTGTATATATATCTCTTTTCATTCAATGGAATATACAACAAAAATTGCTTTCTTTTCTGTTCTCTTTTATCAAATTCTTCATGGTATCAGAGCTCGTTATTTGATTCAGAAAAGCTTCCGCAATTTTTTTTTTCTTTCTTTCGTCTCACTGAAACCCTAAACCATGTCCAAATCTGGTGAGGAAACCAAGGTTGAAGGTAGCATGGCAGGGGGAGCTAAGGTGGACGTAATGTCACCCTACTTCATCTCGTCTTCAGACAATCCAAACACCATGTTTGTGAGTGATCTTCTGAATGACGGGAACTATGCAGATTGGGTTGATGAGATGGGCAATGCCCTTTATGCTAAAAATAAGATTGGATTTGTGGATGGTTCAATTCCAAATCCAGGAGAAGGTACTGCAGAATTTGGCCTATGGAAGAGATGCAATGCGATGGTGAAGGGTTGGTTGCACACCTCCATGGAAAAGGAGATTCGTAGCAGTGTGAAACACGCCAAGACTGCAGAAGCAATCTGGCAGGATTTACGTGAACGATTTGGGTCACAAAGTGCACCTAGAGCCTATGAGTTGAAAAGAGAAATAACTCTCACTAGGCAAGAAAAATTATCCGTATCATCATACTACACCAAACTGAAGGGCCTTTGGGACGAGATCAATTCAATATCTCCTATCCCATCGTGCAAGTGTGATGGTTGCATATGCGATGTTTCCAAGCAACTGACTGAAATGAAGGAAAAGGAGAAGTTGTATGAGTTTCTAATGGGGCTAGATGAGAGTTTTGGGACCATTAAGACTCAGATTTTGGGAACAAAGCCAATCGTTTCTTTGGGTGTTGCGTATCACTTGGTGTCCGAAGATGAAAGGCAGAGGCAGATCACTATGGCTGGAAGGGTTACAGTAGAGGCAGCAGCCTTTCAAGCCCAAGGAGCAAATAGGCCAAACAAGGAGGACAAGAAGGAGGGAGCGCAGGTCAAACCGAAGTGCACCCATTGTGGCAAATACTACCACACGGTGGATAAGTGCTATGAGCCTATCAAGTTATCCGTCCGACAAGAAGAAAGGAGGAAGCAAAGAAGAAGGATAAATGGTCGAACAAAGGTGGTCGAGTAACAGCAAAGAACAAATCTCGCTAACTTAACAACCAATGACGATACCCTTACTGTGCCTATCCGCAGCAAATTACGCCAAGCTGGCCGAGTTTTTCAGCAACCAGAATAATGGTGAGAACGATGTGACGCATGCTACTGCAAATATGGCGGGTAAGATTGAAAATTTGTCCTGGATAATTGATTCTGGTGCCAGCGAACACATCACTTGTGATGACAACGCCTACACAACCTGTCATAACACCAAGAACTCCATGCCAGCCGGGATTCTAATGGCGATGCCATACCTGTAAAGGGTGTTGGAAGTGCAGCTTTACCAAATGGGTTGAAAATCGATCATGTTTTAAATATTCCGGATTTTAAATGCAATTTACTTTCTGTTAGTAAATTAACGAAAGATTTAAATTGTTCACTAATTTTCTATCCGGATTTTTGTGCTATGCAGGACTTAACTTCGAGGAAGCTGATTGGAATGGGTAGGCGACGTGATGGTCTATACTACTTAGAGCCGGTCAAAGGTGGAAGAGTAGCGTTGACAACTATTGTTAGCTCCGACACTTGGCATCGAAGGTTGGGTCATGCAGCTTCTTCCAAATCTGATTACTTTAGTAGTATTTGTGGTCATGAAGACAAAGGGGACAAGTATTGTGATTCTTGTTTTAGAGCTAAGTTAACCAGACTTCCTTTTTCCTTAAGCACTATTCAGACTACTTCTTGTTTTGATCTCATTCATTGCGACATTTGGGGTGCCTATAAAACATCATCTCTCTCGGGTGCACGATATTTTTTGTCTATTGTTGATGATTTTAGTCGTGGTGTTTGGGTGTTTTTAATGAAGTATAAGTCTGATGTTTATCACTACTTGACCCTATTCTGTAACATGATTCACACCCAATTTGGCACACAAGTTAAAAGGGTTCGTAGTGATAATGGCTTTGAATTTCAATCACAACGAATGTTAGAATATTTTCATGGGCATGGCATGCTTCTTGAGACCTCTCAGACGGACACACCTCAACAAAATGGGGTGGTAGAACGTAAACATAGGCACATTTTGGAAGTTGCTAGAGCTCTACGTTTTGAAGCGGGTTTACCAAAGAAATTTTGGGGAGAATGTGTTTTAACTGCAACCTACATCATAAATAGGCTACCCACCAAACTTTTACAAAATAAAACCCCTTTCGAAGTCCTGTTCGGAAAAAGACCGAATTATGAGCATTTTCGTTCTTTTGGTTGTCTTGCTTATGCCAAGGATAATAGGAAAGGGGGAGATAAGTTTGATGCTCGGGGACGACCTTGTATCTTTGTTGGTTACCCTCATTCTCAGAAGGGTTACAGAATGTTTGATCTTGAAGCGAAACAGATTTACACTTCTCGTGATGTAAGATTTGTCGAGACAGTTTTCCCATTCAAGAACATGGTGCCAAGTTGCCCCGTGAAAGATTCTGTTGTAAGGAGAGAATTTGACTGGGAGGATGAACTTCTGCCGTTGTTTGACTCAGAGGAGCAAGGTGATCCTTTGATGAATCAGCCAGGTGCTCAATCGGCTGAGCAATCACATGAACAGACCATCGAACAGCAGCCTGACTCTCCAGATGAACAGCTTATTGATCAGTCAGCTGTGCAGAATCCAACTGAGCAAACAAATGTTCAACCCCAAGTTGCTGAACCAAGGCGGAGTGATCGACCCAAGAAACAACCAAAGCATCTTGAGGACTACGTTGTTACCTTACCTGGTTCTATAGACCATCCGTCTCCAGCTCCACAATCAGAATCCTCGGAGGTATATCCCCTAGCTAACTTTGTAAATTATGATCGTTTTTCACCTAATCATAAAGCTTTCTTGGCGGCCATCACTTCACGTGATGAGCCTAAATATTATCATCAGGCAGTTAAACATGTTGAATGGAGGGATGCAATGAAGAAGGAGATCCTTGCTCTCGAACAAAATGGGACATGGACACTTGAGACTTTGCCTCCCGGAAAGAAAGTGGTTGACTCCAAATGGGTTTACAAGATAAAGTATAAGCCCGATGGAAGTGTGGAACGCTATAAGGCCAGATTAGTTGCGAAGGGCTTTACCCAAGTCGAGGGCATTGATTATCACGAGACCTTCGCACCCGTAGCCAAGTTGGTAACTATGCGGAGTTTATTGGGTCAGAGCCAAGAAAGAGTGGATTGTGCATCAACTCGATGTCAATAATGCATTTTTACATGGTGATTTGCAAGAAGATGTGTACATGAAGGTGCCTCAAGGGTTTGCTAAGGATGGTGACCAACGAGTGTGCAAGTTACACAAGTCACTTTATGGGCTTCGTCAAGCCTCTAGAAATTGGTATCACAAATTCACAAAGGCCCTCCTTGAAATAGGATTCCGCCAATCCCGAGCAGATCATTCTCTCTTTATTTTCAAGCGAGGTAATTGCTATGTGGCTGCTCTAATTTATGTTGATGACGTCTTGTTAGTAGGGAACAATGAGAACAAGATCGAGCAAGTCAAGTCTTACTTGGATGCAAAATTTAGCATCAAGGACCTAGGAAAACTCAAATATTTCCTTGGGATAGAGGTCGCTCGTTCCAAGGAAGGTATGGTGCTTAGTCAAAGAAAGTATACGTTGGATATTTTGGAAGAGAGTGGGCTGCAAGGTGGCCGCCCTAGCACATTTCCCATGGAACAGAATTTACATCTTGCTCACTCAGATGACTCTCCTCTCGTTGATGCTCCTCAGTTTCGTAGACTTGTTGGACGTCTTCTCTACTTAGCGTGACTCTTCGACTGGACATACAGTACTCAGTTAACGTCTTGAGTCAGTTTCTTTCAGCTCCGCGAAGAAGCCATTTGAATGCAGCCTTTCGTGTTCTCAGATACCTCAAAAATACCGCAGGTCAAGGGTTGTTTCTTCCATCAGATGGTGGCTTGGTTCTTGAGGCATATTGTGACGCCGATTGGGGAGGCTGCCCTATGACTAGGCGATCTTGCACGGGCTATTTCATGTCTCTTGGAGGTGCACCCATTTCTTGGCGTACTAAGAAACAATCCGTTGTTTCTCGTTCGTCTGCTGAGGCAGAATATCGAGCCATGGCGTCTACAGTTAGTGAGCTTCTATGGTTACGTTGGTTACTTCAAGATATTGAAGCACCACAATCCCATGCCACTACACTTTTTGTGACAATCAGGCGGCCATTTATATTGCTAATAACCCCGTGTTCCATGAACGTACTAAACACGTGGAAATGGATTGTTATTTTGTTCGTGAACGAGTTGCTTCCGGCATCATTTCCCCATGCAAAATTTCCACTGATGATCAAGTGGCTGATCTATTCACTAAGGCGTTGGGCACGGAACGTTTCCGGTTCTTAGTTGGCAAGTTGGGCATTCGAAACTTACATGCGCCAACTTGAGGGGGAGTGTTAAGAATCGAAACTTCTCACCTACACGAGGCGCCCGCCTCCCTCTTCTTCATGCGTCCGCCTCACCGACAGAAGCTCTAAGCCTGTTTCTCCACAACGCGAGGCGCCCGCCTCCCTCTTCTCCATGCGACCGCCTCACCAGCCGAGGCTCCATCCTCGTTTCTTTGTGGCCCAGGCGGCCGCCTCCCCCTTCGCCGTGCGCCCGCCTCACGCTGTTATCAACAGTCAGTGCCTTCGTCTATTCCACTTCAGTTCATGAACAATCTTAAATTAAATCAATGTACCTTTAGAATTAGAATAGCCTTGAGCTCTTGTATATATATCTCTTTTCATTCAATGGAATATACAACAAAAATTGCTTTCTTTTCTGTTCTCTTTTATCAAATTCTTCAGTAACATTTAGTTGGCGTATTATTTTCTGAATCATTTCTCAACGGTAATAAAGAATATATTATAATGTACTATTTACCTTTGTATCTATACCCAGAAAGTTCATACTGATTAGATCACGGAATTTCTTCATGTTGTAGCATCTCCATATGTGTGAGGCACGCAAGATGAGACGCTTCTCACAACAACCCTTCTGTAGCTGTTCAATCAATATTGTTTGTGGAGCCATGTGCAAATGTCAAGCTTGTGGGAAAAAAATGCAAGTATCAGCAAGTTGTATATTTCCAGATTATTAGATTGTTGTTTTTGAATTGTGGGAACTTTGTTAAAAAAGCATGAAACCGTGAGTTTTTGGGAACATATTTATGTTTCCTTATTTCATTATACTTCTAGTATGGTAAGTAGATTTTGAGACTTTCATGGAGATTTATAAGTACCCTACTTTGACTAGGAATTGTACATATAGTAAATATCTTTTATTTATGTACATAGTTTTATATTAGGACTAACCTACTAATATTTGATTTCCTTGTGAGTATGTTTTATGTTTTCATATAGGAAAAGGAATCTCACAAAGAAAGAGGTCGATTGCATGAAGATCTTCTCCATGGTGCACTATAAATACAAGGCATTCAGCACATGAGAAGTTACGGAATCAAAATAGCACTTGAGTAACTCACGTGAGCGGCAAATGTTATGCTATTCGTTAGATTTTTAACGGTTCATCCAAAATTACACCTTATTGCAACAAAAAGACAAACTCAATAATCAACTTGTAACAAAAGCAATTTCGATAACCAATTGAAACATCTCGACAAACTCGGGTAACTAAAATGCAATTTACCCTTTACAAATTTCAAAAATAGGAGAATTCTGTCTTAAGACAATTTACTAAATATTTCGCGATACACTACATTCTTTGTCCAGACTTTGTAATCTTCATCATTTTCTAGGCAGAGTATCTTTAGTCCAGCAGGAGTTTTGACCCTAGAAATCCTAGGAATATCTTTAACAATCTCCTTAACAAATGTTGAAGCATCAAGTAAAATGAGAAATTCCCTTTGAACAACACGGAACAATGGCTTGTTGTAGTCCACCGTGAAATTCTTAATACTGTAAACATTTCCTTCTGTGAATAGTCCTTCAAAATTAGGAGCAAACTTGCTCTTGATGCTACAGTGAATAGCTTGAGCCTAGCACGTAATCCATTAGTAACATTTAGTTGGCGTATTATTTTCTGTATCATTTCTCAATGGTAATATAGAATATATTATATTGTACTATTTACCTTTGTATTTATACCCAGAAAGTTCATACTGATTAGATCACGGAATTTCTTCATGTTGTAGCATCTCCATATGTGTGAGGCACGCAAGATGAGACGCTTCTCACAACAACCCTTCTGTATGTAGGGAAAATATAGGGTCTTGATCTTGATACTGAGGCCGGATATGTGATTGAATCGTGTATAATCCACTTTTCGAATAAAGTATTTCGACCCTTAATGCCTGGGTTACACAAAATCTTTATTGGGATAAGACAATCACGCAATTTGTTTTCTAGGCAAAGAGAACAAATCAAAACTTGAGAATTGTGTTGCTTTTGTTATTGTTGTATCACTTGTGTTTTTCATTTTTATACAACTGAGATCAATCCCTGTATATATACAGATGGAGAGGTATTAGTTAAAGGGTACAATCAAAAGACATGACTTTAGCCAAGCGATGTGTCTTTTCATTTTGAACTGGCACCTGTTCAGGAACTGCTCGGCCGAGTCAAAGGACTCGCTCGGCCGAGCAAAGATGTCCCATGACAATTTGCCCAGCTGCACGGCCGTGTCATTTGAATTGCACGGGCACAGAAACAGCATACGCTTCTGCCGAGCAAGGCATATGCCTCGGCCGAGCAAGGCTGTCCAGAAACTTGGACAATTTGCTATGCTTTGCTCGGCCGAGTCAAGGACTCTGCTCGGCCGAGCACATCAGCAAAATGTGCTACCCTTTAACTTTTACTTCTTTATCGAGGTTGACTTCGTTTTAGCTCAAACGAGTGTGTACTCCACACTTTCCCTTACTCGTATCCGAGTCTAATACGAATCACATTGATCTCTAGTAAATCACCATTACAATAAAATAAGTTGATGATTACAAAATCACCAACAAATCCCCTCCATTTTAGTGTAATCCTTTGATTTACTAAACTTTATAAATAACGAAACAAACGAATGCATAAATGAAAATGTCTTGCGATTGAATTTTCATCTTAGTATAATACACATTTCAAATACTCGAGAATCGGGGTGTCGTAACGATTGAACCCGTCAACTCATATGAATACCTGAAGATACTATACACATAATTTCAGTACAATTCTCTTTGTTTAATCTTGACACTATTACAAGCCATGTGTCCATATCCAATAGTGAGCATATAGGAAGCCAAGTCCTAGCTTCTTGAAGCGGCAAAACTTCATGTCCACATAGGTAGTTCCTTTTAATCTTGCACCTGCATTTGCAATTTTTCAAAGGAACTATTAAGAAGATATTCTTCAACCTAACCTTTACTTGCAGGTCTGAACACATACCTTGGGAAAGATAATAACATGTGTTCCAATCTCCAACTGCGAGCTTTCCACATTGAATTCAAGCTTCTAACGTTGTATTAGAAGGGAATTGGGTATCTCACAATTAGAGGATTAAATGGACTTTAATCTCATTCCCATTGCAGACTTATTTACCAAGTCTCTGGCTAACCCCTTCGTCAAGTGGTCAGCCAAATTTTGTTGCGACCGAACAAACTCAACTGATATCACACCATTCATGATTAACTCCCGAATCATACTATGTCCGACACCCAAGTGTCTAGACTTGCAATTATAAATCGACTATAGGCCCTAGCCAAGGTGGCAAAGCACTATCACAATGGATAGACATTGGTGATATCGGTTTTGGCCATAATGGAATCTCATATATCAAGTTCCGGCCACTCCGCTTCTTTTCCACAGGAGCCCAATGCTACAAACTCGCATTCCATTGTAGAATGTGTAATACATGCCGCTTTTTGGAAGCCCAAGAAATGGCACCTCCTCCAAGCAAGAACACCCAAACACTAGTAGAAGATGAATCTTCTTGGTTGATCCAACTAGCATCGGTATAACCTTCTAATATAGAAGGATGTCCACTATAACACAAACCATAGTCCATAGTACCTTTTAAGTACTTGAACACCCTTGTTATAGCATGCCAATGCTGTCTTACTAGGATTACTAGTGAACTGCTCAATCTTCCAACCGCATAAGCAATATCAGGTCGAGTACCCGTCATAGCATACATCAAACTGCCAATGGCTTTTGAGTATTCGAGCTGTGACACAGGTTTACCAGTATTTGATACAAGTTTCTCAGTAGGATCCATGGGAGTACTAACTTTAGAACAATTATCACAATTAAATCTCTTGTGAATTTTCTCAATATAATGAGATTGTGATATTGCAATTCCCTTGTTCATCCGTTTAATCTTTATACCAAGAATTACATCGGCTTCTCCCATGTCCTTCATCGAAAACTTTGATGACAAAAACTTCTTAGTTTTATCAACTACATTTTGGTCAGTGCCAAAAATCAACATGTCATCTACATATAGACAGATGATTACACCTTTACCGAATTCATCAAATCTGCTATATACACATTTGTCGGACTGATTTAATACAAAACCATTCGACAAAACAACCTCATCAAATTTTTGATGCCAATTCCAGAGTGCTTGCTTGACCTCATACAATGACTTAATTAACTTACATACCTTATGCTCATTACCTGGCATAACAAATCCTTCAGGTTGCTTCATATACACTTCTTCTTCCAAATCACAATTTAAGAATGCTGTTTTGACATCCATTTGATGGATCAATAGATTCTGAATAGCTGCCAAAGCTATCAGAAATCTAATAGTAGTGATACAAGCAACCGGTGCATAGGTATCGAAGTAATCGATCCCTTCCTTTTGTCTAAAGCCTTGAATTACCAATCGAGCTTTAAACTTGTCGATAGTTCCATCGACTTTCATCTTCTTTCACTACTACATTTCTGACCTAATGTAACGCCAATTTTCGTTGCATTAGGGCCCAAAAACCGTTACATTAGGCCTAATGTAACGCCAAATGGCCGTTGCATTCTCTTGCGTTGCATTAGGCCTAATGCAACGACATAGTAAGCTAATGTAACGCCAGAGCTTTGGCGTTGCATTAGGTAAATACCTGATGCAACGCCAATTTTAAAACTATATGAACACCTAATGCAACGCCAAAAAGAACCTAATGCAACGCCAATTTAAAAAGTGGATGAATACCTAATGTAACGCCAAAAATTAGATGAGTCCCTAAAATTTATTACATAATTTCACAATTTTATTAATTTTTTTAATTTTCTTTTTTCAATATATATATATGTATATATATATATATATATATATATATATATATATATATATATATATATATATATATATATATATATATATTTATTTATTTATTTATATATAAATATATTTTAAAAAATATATATATATTTATTCTCAAATCAATCCCTTAACTTTTTTTTTCTCAAATCAGTCCCTTAATATTTTTTATTCTCAAATTAGTCCCTTCACTTTTTTTATATTCAAAACAATTCTTGCATTTTTCAAAAGTAACACTTTGCTCCACCACCATCCACCATCGTCCACCACCGTCCACCACCGTCCACAACCATCCACAAATCAAAAAAAAATTGTACAAATCGAAATAAAACACAAAATACAACAACAAATCGAAAGGAAACCCATGGAATATGTTTGGGCTCGTCGGAATCCATGGAATAAGTTTGGATTCGTCGGAATCCATGTAGATCTAGTGGTTGAGCCTCGCCGGAGACGATGAAGGGGAGAGAAGAAGACGGCGTTGGGGGAGAGAGAGAAGAAGACGGCGGATCCAGGGGTTGGGGACGGCGTGGGTAGGCGTGGGTTGTTTGTTTAGGGGATGCTTTAGTTCGCCGGAGACGATGAAGGGTAGTGGGTAGATGCTTTAGTTCGTAGGAATACATGGAATATGGCAACGGCGACGATGAAGGGGTCGGAATCCATGGAAGAAGACGGTTGAGGAGGGAAGGATTGAAAGGCTTGATTGGTAGCGGTATTTAGGGTTGAGACGTGGACGAGAACGGCGACAATGGCGGTGGACGAGAGAGAGAAGAATTGAACGGCGTTGGATTGAAAGGCTTGATTTGTTTAGGTCGGAATCCATGGGTCTTTGACAGAGAGAAGAATGAGAGAAACTGAGTTTGTTATTTTTGATAAACTAAAAAATAAAGAGAGAGAAATGAGGAGAGAAATAGGGAGAGATAATTTGGTTTTGTTTAGATTAATTGTGGACCGTTGGATTGAATGTGTGAATGGTTGGATTTGTTTTAGCTCATGATCCGGGTGATTATATGAGAACCAATAAAACAATGCCACATGTCATGAGCTAAACCAAATCCAACCATTCACACTTTCAATCCAACGGTCCACAATTCTTCTAAATGTTTTTATATTATCAAAATATTAATAATAATAATTATTAATAATTATTAATAATAATAATTATTAATAATAATAATTATTAATAATAATAATTATTAATAATAATTATTAAAAATAATTATTATTATATAATTAATAATAATATTTATTATCAATAATATTTATTAATAATAATTATTATTAATAAAAATAATTATTAATATTAATTATTAATAATAATAATTATTAATAATAATTATTAATAATAATAATTATTAATGATGATTAATAATTATTAATAATAATAATGATAATTATTAATAATAATTATTAATAATAATTATTGATAATAATAATTAATAATAACTATTGATAATAATAATTATATAATAATAATAATTATTAATAATAATTATTATTAATAATAATTATTATTATTAATAATTATTATTATATAATTAATAATTAATAATTATTATTATTATATAATTAATAATAATAATTAATTATATAATAATAATTATTAATAATAATAATTATTAATAATTATTATTATATAATTAATAATAATAATAATTGATATTAAAAATAATTAATAATAATAATAATTTAAACTATAAAATAATATTATGCCTAATATAATTAATAATAATATGTATTATCAATAATATTTATTAATGTACCCTCATACCCTAAACCTCATATACCATAAACCTTATACTCTATACCCTATACTCTATACCTTATACCCTATATTATATACCCTATATACTATACCCTATATCCACTACTACATTTCTGACCTAATGTAACGCCAATTTTCGTTGCATTAGGGCCCAAAAACCGTTACATTAGGCCTAATGTAACGCCAAATGGCCGTTGCATTCTCTTGCGTTGCATTAGGTCTAATGCAACGACATAGTAAGCTAATGTAACGCCAGAGCTTTGGCGTTGCATCAGGTGAATACCTAATGCAACGCCAATTTTAAAACTATATGAACACCTAATGCAACGCCAAAAAGTAGATGAGTACCTAATGCAACGCCAATTTAAAAAGTAGTTGAATACCTAATGTAACGCCAAAAAGCAGATGCACACCTAATGTAACGGCTGTTGTTATGTATTAATATTGATTACTAATAGTAATATTTATACAATTAAATAATAAAAAAATATTATATAAAAAATTAATTGACATGATAATTAACATGTATTGACAAACTTCATTCCCAAAAGATACATAATATATATATATATATGTACACATGACAACGTGTCATCGACACATACTAATTACATAATATAAGTGGTAAAAATCTAACAAGTTTTTAACATAACAAAGAAAAGTAGATAAGTTATGTGGCTTGTCTGTTCTTCTTCTTGACACCGGACTTGGCAACCTTCAGGCTCCTGTTCACTACACTCAACCTTGCAAGAGCAGCCTTCTTCAAATCTGGCCTGTAATAGTTGTCTGCAACCTGCAGGATCATGAGAAGCCAGCACTTTAAGATCATTCTTGAAGGTGAGAGGTTTTCTACTTACTCAGATGAAGAGGGTCAAAAGGAAGCAACACATAATCATCATTAGTAGGTACATTTAGAAATTGCATTCTTGAAAAGCTTAAACATACTTTCTTCACAAATGGAATATATTCATGTAAACTTCAAAGCATAACATATTGGACTCGAACAAGTTGCAGAAAAGGAAGGTAGACTGCGGCATACGGAACTCGCCAAATACTGACACCGAAGCATCAAAATATATACTCCTCTCGATCCGTAATAAGTGATCACTTTGACTTAGTAAACTAAGGAATGAAGTGCCGAGTGATAAATACTTTGCGACCGTGATAAAAAGAGCCGATCATTGCTGAGTAACACTCGCAATGAATGAAGTTGGTTTGAAAACTTTAATTGCATCCAAAAACCATACTTTATACAAACTTGTTGATGACCTAAATGAATAAAGGGCGCGCATTCCTCGACCGCGCAGGGGAACTTCGACTTTGAGGTTCCCTACTTTGACGTCATCAACCACAGAAGGCCAATGGCCGATACCATCTTAGATCAGAGGTTTCACCTTATAAAACAAATTGGTAATAAGGGGAGTATCCTCATGTTTATATACTAGTCCATGTTTAGTTCTCTAGGAGATGTGGAATATATAGTCTAACAATAGAGATACTCCTTCCACCTATGTGACTCAAAACAAAGGAAACAAAGAGTGCCTCTTTTCCCATCAAAGTACATGGCAAAAATTAGACCTTTCGAGACCCTTTAATGGTGGTAGCCTCGTGCTCCCGGGCCATCACTCTTTACTAGAGATTTTTTAGTTGACAAATCTTTTCAAGCATAAAACAACAATGAATACCTGAATTTTTCCTTTGCCAAAGGTTTTGTGACCCACTAGTTTTGCCCCCGCCATTGTCATGGAGTGCCCTCGCCAAGATCTCACTCGCACTTGCACTTCCCTCGTTTACTGTTTCCAAGAGAGATTATATCATTGCTTTCTAGTCTTCCGAAGTATATACATTGAAATTTGGAAGGCAAATGCAGCTGAACTTACAAGCACGACAAGTGGGTCACGGGTAAGAGAATGCCCATTAACCATGTTGATGGGTAACGTGTTCCCATCCTCGTCTATTGTGTTTACAAGTGTCTCATCTCCAACTAGCCATATTTGTGCAACATCCAATCCAGCTTTTACCAAACCACCCCGTTTTATGCATCACAAGAAGAAACCAAAAACTGTCTAAGTTGTAGAAAATAGAATATGAACAGATGGCACGTTCATCTTATTTATTTTTTGAACATATTTTCTTTTGGGAGATAACAACATGTCATAACTTACAGGATTATTTCGTAAATCCAAAATGTATGATTGTACACCCTGGTTCTCCAACTCATGAATATCATTTTCCATATCGGAAGCTTCTGATGCTTAAACGATTGGGTAGCCCTTTGTTAAAACCAAGTTAATAAACACCCCCTAAACTTGTACTTATAAATGGGCAGGAAATTAAATACCTGAGAGAAGGCCAATAACTTCACATATCCAGTCTTGGACACATGACCATCGGGGGTTCTGTGAGGAATGATGGCACTGGATATAGGTGAAAGCTTAATGAACTCACGAGGTAGTTTAACCTACAAAGTTTATAATATAAAGATTGGTTTATTTTATGTCTACAATATAACAAAAATTCATATGTTTTGCAACACGGAGTGCTAGACGATTGTTCATTCATGTCTTAAAGACTCCGTAACAGATTTAGTGAAAGTGACACAATGCATATTGAGTTCATACCTCTCAAACCGGAATCAATTGCCAGTTTCCTTCCTGTAAAATAAAAGGCATATGACAATCAATTTCCATTCTATCGTTTAAATGTTTCCATAGGAAGTACCCTAAAAGACATGGAAACAATGGTGCAACGTAATGGGACATTTCGTATTCTTACACTGGACCTTCACCGAAACAGTTGTCCCAACACGTCCTCTAAGCTTTGTGCAAATGCCTCACCGCCAATACCATTGAGCTTTTCCCCTAAGAATCATAAAGTAATGGTCAGCATTTGGTATCTATTTTGTGTAAATCACAATTCGTAATCCTAAAAATACAGCTTTGTAATCAATTCACTCAATATCACAGTACATACCATTGATTTCCATTAACTCATCTCCTTCATGTATACCAAAGACGAGCATTTGGCACTTATTCTCCCTCAGCTATTCAGTACATCTTGATGATTCATATTGGAAAGATAGCTTTCACCTTCTAAAAAATTGAATGCTTTCACTTAACTTGCAATATTATCCACATTAGACAGAAAACTAGATAAAAGAGTACCTGAAATGTAGATCGAATAACAAATACATTGGGATATATTTTGCAAAGATCATGTTGGCCAAGCCTCACATCAAGATACGGGATCGTGTAATTACCACCGCAAAGCAAGCCATAGATCTATGTCGATATAACCAAGAACAACAAAATAACATTTTTCAAAAATCAAATCGAGAGAATACCCTTATTTATCTTCAACTCAAAATAAGGGGAAGCAACAGATCCCGAACAAAAATCAAAATAAGCACACTCGAGACACACGTAAAGAACTCACTCAAAAATCAAAATTGAATTAAACAGACCGAATTGATGAGATACCCCTTTTAGTGGAGGGAGATTACCAGGATGGCGTAAAGATGCATCTGTCTATTCTCTTGAAGCAAATTGAGCATGATAAATCATTTACCCATACTTTAAATGGCATAGATTTCATAAAATTGTCATCAATTAAGGGAAGATTTTGAAACCCTAGAAAAATACCCGAATTCGAAACCCTAGTTCTAGACAAATCGCTCTCAAATCAAGACTCAAATCAGAAAATCTCAAGTAAAGAAAGCTTACCCCAAGTTGGCGAGTGATGTGAGAAAGCATGTCGATCCCTATGAGCGTGAAGAGGGAGGCGGGTTAGCGTTGGAACTGGGAGTGAATCACTCGAAGGATATGGCGGCAAATGACGTTTCTTTGTTGCAGCCATTGATGATCTCTTCTTCCCTTCTCTCCTTTGGCGGTGGGGGAGAAAACGATGTTTTGCTGTAATTCGCCATAGATAGATTTGGCTTTTGGGGTGGGACTGTGTGTGTGTTTATGTGGTTCATGAGGTACAGATTTTGGGGGAAGCGGGATATGAGAAGGAGGGAGAGAGAATTCAACTTTTCGTTCCTTTTGTGGAGGGAAAAAAAAGTGGGAACGAAAAAATAAAAAAAGGGAAATTTTGGTTAAAAAAGTTAAGTTTAATTTCTTTTAAAATTCATAAATTTTTTATACTCCCTTCGTTCCACCAATTGCTTCACCATTTTTCTTGGGCACGGGAATTATGGTAATGGGAGGGAAAAAAAATGTTGTGAGTGTAATTTGAAAATAGGAGAGAGAATTAGTGGAGGGAATAATAAATTATAATGGTGTTGTGAGTATTAAAATAATGTAGGAGAGAGAATGAGTGGAGGAAATAATAATATTTTATGTCCAAAAAAGGAAAGGTGAAGCTTCTAACGGGACGCCCTTTTGGGTAATTGGTGAAGCTTTTATTGGGACGGAGGGAGTATAATTTTTTGAAAAAAAAAATCAGGACTAACCAACATCTAAAATAGTCTTCTTTATCAAAAAAAAATTGAAAAAAAACAAATGTTAATATACAATATAGAATTTAACAGAAACTGTTAAAAAGTAAACAGTTTTTTTCAAAAAACTGTTAAAAAATTAACTTTTTTATTCAAAAATTGTTAGTAATAGTGTTAGTAGTGGTAGTAGTTGTGGTAGTAGTGGTGGTAGTAGTAGTGGTGGTGGTGGTAGTAGTAGTCGTGGTAGTAGTCGTGGTGGTGGTTATGGTGATGGTAATAGTAGTGGTGGTGGTAGTAGTGGTGGCAGTAGTGGTAGTGGTAGTAGTTGTGATAATAGTGGTGGTAGTAGTGGTGGTGGTGGTAGTAGTAGTGGTAGTAGTGATAGTAGTGGTAGTAGTGGTAGTGGTAGTAGTGGTGGTGATAGTAGTAGTAGTGGTAGTGGTAGTAGTGGTGGTAGTGGTATACCCTATAGCCTATAGGGTATACCCTATACCATATGCCCTATACCCTATAGGATATAGGTTATAGGGTATAGTGTATAGGGCATAGGGTATAGGGTATAGGATATAGGGTATAGGATATAGTGTATAGGGTATAGGGTATAGGGTATAGGATATAGTGTATAGGGTATAGGGTATAAGGTATAGGATATAGGATATAGGGTATATGGTATAGGGTATAGGGTATAGTGTATAAGGTATAGGGTATAGGGTGTAGGATATAGGTTATAGGGTATAGGATATAGGTTATAGGGTATAGTGTATAGGACATAGGGCATAGGGTATAAGGTATAGTGTATAGGGTATAGGGTATAGGGTATAGGATATATGATATAGGATATAGTGTAGGGTATAGGGTATAGGGTATATGGTATAGGGTATAGGATATAGTATATATGGTATACGGTATAGGGTATATGGTATAGGGTATAGTGTATAGGGTATAGGGTATAGGGTATAGGGTATAAGGTATAGGGTATAGGGTATAGGGTATAGGATATAGGATATAGGTTTAGGGTTTAGGGATTAGGATTTTGGCGTTGCATTAGTAATTTAGGCGTTACATTAGGATTTTGATGTTGCATTAGACTCGTTACATTAGCTCTGGCGTTGCATTAGATGCGTTACATTAGCTCTGGCGTTGCATTAGATGCGTTACATTAGCTCTGGCGTTGCATTAGCCGTTACATTAGCTCTGGCGTTGCATTAGATGCGTTACATTAGCTCTGGCGTTGCATTAGATGCGTTACATTAGCTCGTGGCGTTACATTAGATGCGTTAGATGCGTTACATTAGGTCAGAAATGTAGTAGTGATCCTACACCCTATATCCTATACCATATACCCTATACCCTATAGAGTATACCCTATATCCTATAGGGTATACCCTATACCCTATACCCTATAGGGTATACCCTATACCCTATAGAGTATACCCTATACCATATACCATATGCCTTATAGGGTATACCATATACCCTATAGGGTATATCCTATACCATATGCCATATACCTTATACCCTATACCCTATAGGGTATATCCTAAACCTTATAGGGTATACCCTATACCCTATAGGGTATTCCCTATACCATATGACCTATGCCCTATACCTTATACCCTATACCCTATAGGGTATACCCTATACCATATGCCCTATACCTTATACCCTATACCCTATAGGGTATAACCTATACCCTATAGGGTATACCCTATACCCTATAGGGTATACCCTATACCATATGACCTATGCCCTATACCTTATACCCTATACCCTATAGGGTATACCCTATACCATATGCCATATGCCTTATACCTTATACCCTATTCCCTATATCCTATACCCTATATCCTATAGGGTATACCCTATACCATATGCCCTATACCCTACGCCCCATATCCTATAGGGTATACCCTATACCATATGCCCTATACCCTATGCCCCATATCCTATAGGGTATACCCTATACCCTATAGGGTATACCCTATACCATATGCCCTATATCCTATACCCTATATCCTATAGGGTATACCTATACCTATAGGTATACCCTATACATATGCCCTATATCCTATAGTATACTCTATACTATATGCCCTATACCTTATATCATATACCCTATACCCTATGTATACCCTATTCCCTATAGGTATACTATACTATATGCCCTATACCCTATATGATATAGGTTATAGTGGTATAGTTTCGTATAGGGCATGTGGCATGTGGTATAGTGACATATGGTATATGATATAAACAGATAGTAGGTATGGGTATGTATAGTATAGGTATAGGTATAGGGTATGTGGTATAGGGGCATGTGGATAGGGATATGATAGATAGGGTATAGGGTATATGGTATAGGGTATAGGGTATATGGTATAATGTATAAGGTATGTGGTATAGATGTGGTATGAGGGTATGTGGCATAGGTATAAGGCATAACAGATGTAAGGCATGAGGTATAGGCATATAGGCATGGTGGCATGTGGTATAGGTATAAATGTATAGGTATAAAGTGTATAAGGTATAGGGTATATGGTTTAGTGGTATATGGTATAGGATATATGATATAAAGGTTATAGGGTATAGTGTAGGGTATAGGGTATGTGTTATAGGATTTTGCGTTGCATTAGTAATTTAGGCGTTACATTAGGATTTTGGCGTTGCATTAGTAATTTAGGCGTTACATTAGGATTTCGGCGTTGCATTAGACTCGTTAGCATTAGCTCGGCGTCGCATTAGATGCGTTACATTAGCTGCGTTGCATTAGATGCGTTACATTAGCTCTGGCGTTGCATTAGCCGCTACATTAGCTCTGGCGTTGCATTAGATGCGTTACATTAGCCTCTGGCGTTGCAGACAGGATGCGTTACATTAGCTCTCGGGCGTTACATTAGATGCGTTACATGCGTTACATTAGGTCAGAAATGTAGTAGTGTTTTTGAAGATCCATTTGCACCCCAAAGGTTTACAGCCTGGTGGTAAATCAGACAAGACCCATGTATTATTTTCCATAATAGAACCAATCTCATCATCGATGGCTTCTTTTCAAAAACCAGCGTCTCGAGATTTTATTGCTCATCATAGGTTCTTGGATCCTCCTCTATACTATAACAGTAAGAGTATTGAGATTCAATTTGATCTCTTGATCCCATAACTAAATATAGTTGAAAATCAGAACCATATGATTTAACTTTCCTTATTCTTGTACTCTTATGAGGTTCGGGTGTCTCACTTGGTACATCAATTGAATGATCATCCATTTGAGATTCAAATGACATTGGTATAATATCCTTGGGTCTAGGTATCGAAGAGAAAGATTCTCATCAAAGATTGCATCTCTTGGATTCTATAATTGTGTTTATAGAAATGAATTCATTAGGTTCTATAACATAAAACCTATATGCCTTGGAATGCTCAGCATATCCAACAAAGATGCAATCAATACCTTTTTCTCCCAACTTTTTCCTTTTAGGGTCCGGAAGTCTAACCACGGCCCTACATCCCCAAACTCGCAAAAATGTCAAGTTTGGTCGTTTCTTATACCAAAGCTCATATGGGGTAATCTTTGTTCCTTTTATTAGGAACTCTTATTCAATGGGGATGACAAGCCGTTAACATGGTTTCACCCCAAAACCCGTCACTCAAGCCCGAGTAAGACAACATGGCGTTAACCATTTCTTCAAGAGTTCTATTCTTCCTTTCCGCCACACCATTTTGTTGTGGTACATAAGGAGCCGTAGTCTCATGAATTATTCCTACGGATTGGAAATATTTAGGATCATAATATTCACCACCTCTATCCATACGTAAGGTTTTAATCAAGCCATTAAGTTGAAGTTCAACTTCAGCTTTATAAATTTTAAATTTATCTAGGGCTTCACTTTTGCATGCAAAGAAATAAATATAGCAAAACCTAGAAGCATCATCTATAAAAGTGACAATATACTTTTTATTGCCTAAAGATGGAGTTGCATGAAAATCACATAAATCACTATGTATCAATTCAAGTTTTACGTAAATTCCTTGTAACACTTTTAAAAGGTTTCCTAGTGATTTTTGTTAACATGCAAGTATTACACCTTTCCGTATTATTATCAATAATAATGTGAATCAAACCATCTTTGGACATTTCAAGCATTCTTTATAGTGCACATGTCCTAACCGAGCATGCCATAATGAGGAATTAACAACAACAGAGGAAGTCATATAAATTTAACTAGAGTTAACAGGAATTTTATTTAAATTCAACATGAACATTCCATTGTTATAATAACCAAATCCTACAAATACACCGCACTTCGATAAGATATACTTATCGGATTCATACACTTGTTTATATCCACATTTGTTCAAGACAAAGACTGTAAATTAAATTCTTACGAAGTTTAGGTACATATAAAACATTAAACAAAGAAATCGTTTTTCCCGAACTAAATTCCAACACCACACTTCCTCTTCCTTGAATAGGAGAGGAATGGTCATCACCCATGTAAAGGACAGATCCGTCTTTCATTGGTTCGTATGACTTAAACCAACAACGATCCTTACAAACATGAGTTGTCGCACCGGAATCAATCCACCACGCAATAGCATCATCCTGCACATAAAATGCCTCGTAGAATTAGTGAAACAGAATTTTTAATAAATCTGTTCCAACTATGTATTAAAATCTGACCTTGGTTTTGAGAATGGTCCTTAGACCCCTTTCCCGAACCACTTGTGCTTGCGCCTTTCTTGTTGTTTCCAACACGACAATCCTTCTTAAAGTGACCAGTTTTGCCACACTTCCAACATGCCAATTTAGGCTTCTTGTTGGGACCAGAATCATTGTCATTGAAACTACGTTTCTTTCCTTTGTTTTTATTGTTTCCACCCTCATCAATCATATTAACCGAGGGTCCAAAGAACTTCCTTTCCTTTGCCTTTGTCATCTCTCTTGCGCCCTAAGAGATTCCTCTATGCGCAAGTGACTACCCAGTTGAACCAAAGACAGATCGTCTTTACCATGTTTCAAAGTGTGTTTGAAATCCTTCCAGGAGGGAGGCAACTTATCAATCACACTAGAGGCAACTTATCAATCACACTAGAAACCGATATTGACTCATCCATCTTCAACCCGTGTTGTGTATATTGTCCAAGGATTCTAAGGAGTTCATTGAACTGTTCCAAGACAGGTCTTGAATCGACCACCTTGTAATTATTAAAATTACTCACAAGGAACTTCTTACTAGAAGCATCCTCTGCCATGTACTTGGATTCAAGAGAATCCCATAACTCTTTTGCAGATTCCTCATTTTGATAGATGTCAAAGAGAGAATCAGACATACCGCTTAATATGTGTCCTCTCGGCAGATGTAGTCGCTTTCCCACTTTGATCTACGCCCGATTGCCTCCAAGTTGTCATCTTCAAGCAATTTCGGAATAGGGGTAGAAAGAACATACACCACCTTTAATGTTGTTAAAAGGAAGTGCATCTTCTTTTGCCAACGCCCGGAAATCTTGTCCTTCAAATTATCTAGCTTTCCAAACTTGTTCGTCATCTCCTTCAAAGTACTTCCACCCGCCATGAGTATCACCAAATACTTTATTCGTTTGTAGGGGAAATATAGGGTCTTGATCTTGATACTGAGGCCGGGTATGTGATTGAATCGTGTATAATCCACTTTTCGAATAAAGTATTTCGACCCTTAATGCCTGGGTTCCACAAAATCTTTATCGGGATAAGATAATCACGCAATTTGTTTTCTAGGAAAAGAGAACAAATCAAAACTTGAGAATTGTGTTGCTTTTGTTATTGTTGTATCACTTGTGTTTTTCATTTTTATACAACTGAGATCAATCCCTGTATATATACAGATGGAGAGGTATTAGTTAAAGGGTACAATCAAAAGACATGACTTTAGCCAAGCGATGTGTCTTTTCATTTTGAACCGGCACTGCTTCAGAACCGCTCGCCGAGTCAAGGGACTCGCTCGGCCGAGCAAAGATGTCCCATGACAATTTGCCCACCGCACGGCCGTGTCATTTGAACCGCACGGCCGCCATACTGCTCTGGCCGAGCAAGGCATATGCCTCGGCCGAGCAAGGCTATCTGTAAACTTGGACAATTTGCTATGTTTCTGCGCCTGAGTCAAGGACTCTCGCTCGGCCGAGCACATCAACAAAATGTGCTACCCTTTAACTTTTACTTCTTTATCGAGGTTGACTTCGTTTTAGCTCAAACGAGTGTGTACTCCACACTTTCCCTTACTCGTATCCGAGTCTAATACGAATCACATTGATCTCTAGCAAATCACCATTACAATAAAATAAGTTGATGATTACAAAATCACCAACACTGTAGCTGTTCAATCAATATTGTTTGTGGAGCCATGTGCAAATGTCAAGCTTGTGGGAAAAAAATGCAAGTATCAGCAAGTTGTATATTTCCAGATTATTAGATTGTTGTTTTTGAATTGTGGGAACTTTGTTAAAAAAGCATAAAAATAAAATGCAATTAGATGAAGGAATAAATCTGAAAAGCAAATGGTAATAAAACATGAGATATGAAGGAAGATGAAGTTTATGTGTGAATTTCTATCTTCAGATGTGTACAATTTTTTGCCAGGAGGTTTAAATATTGGTTCTTATTTTCCCGGTGTTCATGAGCAATGGATAGTCACATGGTGTTAAAGTCTGAGGTTCCACCTTAAAACCAATTGGTATCAAGGGGAGTGGCCCAGGATCCTTATATGTTAGAGACAAGTCTGGCTTATTCCCGATGTGGGATAATGTTCTCTTACACGCCCCCTCACGTGTAGCCGGGCTTTGCCAAAGGCTTACAACGTGGACTGGATGGTGGGTGGCGCGGAGGGTTCATCGTGGGCCGTTGGGCCTGCACGTGTAATGGACCAGCTCTGATACCATGTTAAATCTGAGGTTCCACCTTAAAACCAATTGGTATCAAGGGGAGTGGCCCAGGATCCTTATATGTTAGAGACAAGTCTTGTTTATTCCTGATGTGGGATAATGTTCTCTTACACATGGAAGAGACCCCTTGGGAGCCCGCTTCTTCCGCTACCACTGCCTATAGTCACATGGAAGAGACCCTTCGGGAGTATGTTTCTCAGTGATTACTTCAGTGATCAACCTAGATATCTAATAGCATTGAATAAGTAAGTAATCAGAATTTACCTTCTACAATTAATTTGTACTTAAGTTGTACTTATAATGTAATTAGAATTTGTACTTAATAAGATTAGTTTGGTTATATAGAAGTAATGTCAATGGATTAATGTGAAGTCCATTTACCGTGTGTCTCTTTCAGCTATGTAACCCAGGTACATTTTTATACACCTATTAATGTTATCCATTCGCATACCTTAAGTTATTACGTTTCAGATGAACATTGTACATGTAGTTTGGAAGGTTTTTCTTCAACCCTAATATGACGTGGATGACCTCTAGGTCTTATAATTTCTACCAAAAAAAGCTGATGTGTCACACCCCTGAGGTTGTTTCGCTTCTACTTTCATATAATACTAAAGGTATAGATTTACTTACATTTTTATGACATTAGAATTTATAATAATAAATAGTATAGATAATAACTTAGTTGCTAATTTATGACTAATTTTTAAGAAAGTAAATTTGGATTTATTGACTCAAGTGCCAATTTTTATAGTTTGTAAATAATTTAAAGTAAAGTTTGATACTAATTTTTGTTCATGTGGATATTGTAGCGTAATAAAGAAATAAATAAAATGAAGAAGAGAGAAAATATAGATCTTTTTTGAAATATGGTGAAAACAAGATGGAAAAAAAAAAAAGAAATCCTCATATAAGGGAGGATGGAAAGTAAATTGGGGAAGTTGAACGTGGGAAGGCAAATTGAGGATGCTTGAGAGAGTGGTTATGGTCAATTGTTACCAAAAAAATTTAAATTTTTATTTAGATTTTTAATGGAAAGTTTATTAATAGAGAAGAAATCTTACATAATAGGATGGTAAGGTAGATATGTTGAATTTCAAGCCTTAAAAAATCGATAATTTCCATTTTTTAAGCAAAATATTTGATAAATTTGAGAATGTGCTTATGGTTATTGCACAGATAATTGTCAATCTTAGTACTCGAGATAAATGGATGGTGGTTAATAGAGATGAATGTTCAATGTGTGAAATATACTACTTGTGGGGAAAAAAATTGTCATGAAAATTAGATAAGACTTGAATAATGCGCTTTGCTTCCTTTTAATGGCTTGCATGTGTAATCCATTTGTCATTTTTAGCTGCAAAAGCTTGACACGTGTTGTTCATTCTTGTCCCAATTCTCTTAAGTTAATCTCTCATCATTCACAATTTATCTCATTACATCCTCTCACAAATTTTGACCATGATTGTTATAAATTACCTCGCCGTGATCGCACGGTATCTGGTACTGCTAGTAATTGAGTATAATATGAGAAATGTCCGAAATAACTACTTTCTTTGTCACACTAAAAATTACACACTTACTATTTGGACTTACCTAAAAAAAAATCGTTAGCTACTGAGTAAGTATTGTAAAATAGAGAAAGCGAGTTATAGAATAATTATTAAATTGTTGTTGTCAAAGTGTGATATTTGAGTCCTATTAATATAAAAATAATAAATATAGCATGTTTTTTGAAAGTGTGTAATTTGATAGAGAGATGTCATATATAAAAAGTGTGTAGTTCGTAAATGAAACGGGAGAGTATGTACTATTAATGGCTTCAAGTAAAAAAAAAGGCATTAGAATTGGTTGAGGATATAAAATTATTCACTCCATCCAAATTTAAAGTTTCTAACTTTTCTTTTCAGCATATCTCGAAAGTTTTAGTTTACTTTATTTTTTAAAATTGAAAATTATCAGGAATATATGTCTTCATACAGCTCTATTTATAGAATAATAAAAAAAATGCTAGTGGCATAAATAGTTGGAAAGGCCTTGTGTACTTGATCAACTTAAGAAAAGAATCAAGCAATCTAAGCTTTGGCACTTGAAGGTGAATCTTAGCTGTCACGATACATTAACCGTATTAAAAATAACGAGAGCATAAATGTGCGGCATTGGAATACATAGTAGTGAAATAATGTAAAGAACAAGTGTTTAGCGTATGTGGTGTGTGAGCCTGAGCACAGTGTGTGTGTGTGTTTGTGTGTGATGATACTCAAATAACACAAGAGTTTAAAGTGGTTCAGAGTTCACTCCTCCTACGTCCACTCTCTCACCGTCAATCTTGACAAGTGAGTTCATATCCCCACCTTATAATCTAGGTCCGCTTTCAAAGAGTTACAAAGATTGATCAGCAAAGTTCCTTGAGCTTCCTCTTCCTAATTAGTACAATCAATTAAGGATTTGCTTGTTACGAAATAAATTATACAATACACACTTAAAGTACAGGCTTAAGTGGTTACAAGATTGGATTAGACACACTTGAAGTGCGGCCTCTAAGTGCTCCTAAGTTTGTTTTGATGTTGATTTACATGTTCTAGGTGTTCAAGGGTTTGAGAAAGGCTCCTGCAAAGGTTGTGGGTTGAAGGACAGGGAGCAGTTACGGCTCATTGGAGTTCTTCCTTTATAAGGCTGAGATAGAGCCGTTGGTCAGGAGACAAGGCAGCAAATGATAGTGTGAAGTGGAATAGTGTTTGCATTTAGTGCTTTGTCATTTCGGATATAAATAGGGCCTGGAATTTGCAACTCCAAGTTCAGAAGATCTTCATGCCGAGATGACATGGCAATGTTTGTTGAGAGATTTGAGCAAGGCATTTCTTTGTCATCACTGAAATAGAACATTGCTGATGGCATTGAAAGATCATAGACTGCAAATACAAGCTGATGAGTTCATCATTAGCTTGTCAGACATTCTTGACCGCCAGGCTGTAGCTGTCAGGATCTAGACGTTTGCAGAGGAGGACAAGATTTGAGATAGGTGATATGTAATGATTTTCTTTTGTAATGAAATACACTTGAA